>PVKA01008214.1:0-74028 GCA_004027165.1 Ctenomys sociabilis | reverse complement strand
GATAGATAGATAGATAGATAGATAGATAGATAGATAGATAGATAGATGATAGATAGTTGCTGGATTCTTGGAAAGGCAGAGTGTGGATTGAAATGTTTTCTCCCACTATGTATCTTTATAACTTCTAAGAAATATTGTACCATTACATTAACCCTACACAAGCCAAAATATTAGGCATGCAATTCTGTGTGAATGCTGTTCGGCCTTAGACCTAGTGGAGAGAGTGAGATGTGATCAAGCTTCAGCACACGTGTACCAATTCTCCCAAGCAAACTTAATTGTTATGTATCATAGACATACGCTACAATAGAAAATAGGACATTTCTAAATCTTTTTAATCACACTTTTTTTTGCACTCTTTTAAGTCTCATGATATATTTCTGTATTTTCACAGATTTGTCAGTTTTATTTCAAAGTTTGGGCTTCAGGATGGCCTTGCCTCCTGACTGATGAGGGTGGACTGGTGTAAGGAGGATAAAAGGGAAAGAAATGGAAGTATATTTAATGATAGAAAAGTCAGGGTTATTTTTTCTTAAAGGAGAAAGGCAACTTAAAATTATTTAAGATAAGCTATTATAAATGTGGTGATTCAACCATTAATTACACAATGATCCCTGCAACCTTTCTAATGAAGTCAAAACCCTTCTTTTCATGTATACTAAAATTAAGTAGTTTCAATTCATCCAAATAAAAGCATGAAAGAAATTGTGACTCAGATTAAATTAAAGTACCTGCTCTGTTTTGTATTAACCAGTGCCTTTGGGCAAGTTAAATCTGCCAAACAGTTTTTCCTACTATTAAGCAAAAACAGTCTCTAATGTCTCTTCTGCTAGGAAGAATTGAAAGAATAGTTGATTAAAAGTCAGATGTGCTGAATATGAGTCTTGATTGTTAAGATTATTGACAGTTTAAGGCTGCGCTTCAGTTTTCCCAAGAGTAGAATAATAATACTGCTTCCCACATCACAGGCTATTTGCGAGCATTAAATGAGATAATTCATGTGGAAAATGTCATTACATAAAAATACCATAAACTGGAGATCATAAATTTCAGGCATTTGGCCAAGTTAGCCACAAATGTGTTTGTATTGGCTGGCATAGTTTAGCTTCCAAGGTGCTGTAAAGTGATTTTAATTAGTTGCCAACCTTCAAAGATTGGATAACTTTGTATAAAGTATGGAGTTTTAGTTTAAAAAACTTATTAACTGCCATATTGGGCCCAAATTCTACTTGGCAAAACCAAAAAGTGAGCATTAATTCACACTTTAGAGGGACACTTCTTGCCCGTGGATTCTGTTTCCGTCACTCCATCACCTTCTCCCTGACACTGAAGGAGCAGCTCAGTTGGCTGCAGGGCTGGTCAGTGTCACTTGCTGTGTGTTCACTTCTCATAGAAGAGAATCTGAGTTTGTGTCACCCGTTGCTCTACCATGATGCTCATATTAGATCTCAGCAGAAAAATAGTAAAGAGCAGGCTGCTCTCCTTTTTTTCTTAAAATTGTGAGATATGTTATATAAAACACTCCCCTCTCTACTCTGGAATTGCTGCATGTGTTTACTTACACATCTCTAACTCACAGTGTACCCAGTACATGATACAATTTCAATAACTACAGAGTAAAAGAAAAATGAACGAGTGACCATGGTGTATTATGTGTCACCTTGTAGATATGTCTGGGTAGTTCTTTTTTTACTTTTAATGTTTTCTTACACATCTGCTACCTAGATAAGTTTCTCAATTGGATAAGTTTCTCTATACTGTGTGGCAGTTTTCTTCAGTTTATCACCAAAATTTTCTACAGAATGTCCCCAGAAGAGATATGGCACAAATTGCTAAATATACTTTCAGAAAATGGTGGGGATTGAGGCCCTCTGCATGAAGCTGTACTGCAGCCTTGGGTGTGTACAGGCAATTATTATGAAAAGGGAGAGTTGATATACTACCTTATTCCCCTCAATAAAAATCTGCTTCAGGACACAGTCATCAGTTGATAAAATGCAGTGGAGGCCTGCATAGAAAATGTCTTTCAGCAGGAAAAAATTTAACCATATACACATCATATATATTTTTATATATAAATGGCTTTCTTATACATCTCAACTGATATCTCATCTATATGATAAAATATATGTCAAAGCTTTCAATGCTAAAGATGGACACAGATAAATATTGATAGTTGTTTTCTCCCTGAAGTACAACTTACTATTTTGTGCATCACTTGAAATTATATGCTTCATTTATTTATTTATTTATTTATTATTTATTTATTTATTTTTGCTGATGATGTTACTGGGGTTTGAACTCAGAACCTTGCTCTTGCCATGCAGGTCCTTATGCTGCTGAGCTATCTCCCTGGCCCTCTTCCTCCTTATTTTTTAGAGACAAAACTAATAAACAAGGAGAGACTAAGATAAACTTGAAGTATTTATATTTATATTTATGTGGAAGCCACTTGAACATATACTCATAAGTGAAATAAACCAGACACACAGGTGAAAATATCGAATAGTCTCCCTAGTATAAGAAATCAAAAGAAGAAATACAAATAGAAGGGTGTAGCAACTAAAAAGAATTTAGTCAGATAGGGTAAACTGAACTGCATATGTTGCAGGGCAATAATCACCTTCTCTTCTGGATGGTTAACAATCTAAGTTTGCAGATCAAAAATTGGAGAAATGGAAGGGCTGCAAGGTCCACCAACAATTTGGCCCTAGGCTTTAAAGGTCAGTGAAGACTCAGGACATAGGAGAACCTGTACTGTAACATCATGGAACTCAGTTGTGCCCCAAATCTTCCGACCAAGGAGATTGTGGAGCGGAATGTGATTGATGATGTATAGTGTGCCTAATGAGAGTCACATAGAGAGGAAATTTCCAGGCTTTCACAGAGAACAAACTGGTCAAGCAATGGCCATGACTCCACATGGCTGATACAGACAAAGGATCTACAAAGTGAGGTACAGGGTATAGGATAAACCATGAGTGGACTTGAATGACCTCATCAGATACAAAAATTACATTTTTATGCATTTGTTATATAGGGCTTGCTTTATCTCAGTCTTAACCATCTAGCAGAAAAGTCTAATAATGAGCTATATAAAATAAGGCCATAACAATGGAATACCCATCTTTGACAGAACTAAATAAAAAAAAGGGGGATATAAAAGAAGAACCATTCTATGTTTGTATAAACAGTACAGTTAGGATAAATATGTGGTACTTTTGCATAATTCTATGAGAATAAAGATTTGCACTAATAGTGTTTGGGCAGGATATCCTGTCTGTTTCTTGAACTATGGATAACCTCTAGGAAGATAACAATGCAAAAAGTATTAATTATTGAAACTGTACTATAATTCAGCCTTTTAAAAAAAGATAACTATACAGCTATATTCTCTTAATTCATTGATTAGAGGCATCTGCTTTAATAGTGTTTGTAAATAGAATATCATGTCTGCACCTTGTACAACAAAAATATCACTACAAAAACAATATGCAATAGAGCCGGGTGTGGTGGCGCACGCCTGTAATCCCAGCACTCGGGAGGCTGAGGCAGGAGGATTGTTGTGAGTTCGAGACCAGCCTGAGCTACAAAGTGAGTTTAAGGCCAGCCTGAACTACATAGGAAGACCCTGTCTCAAAAAAAGACCAAAAAAAAAAAAAAAAAAAAAAAAAAAAAAAAAAAAAAAAAAAAAAAAAAAAAAAAAAAAAAAAAAAAAAAAAAAAAAAAATATAAAATTATAAAAAAAAAAAAAAAAAAAAAAAAAAAAAAAAAAAAAAAAAAACAAAAAAAATATGCAATATATTAATTATTGAATCTGTCCTACTAATTTGATTTGAAACTGTCTCATTGTTGTTTATTCTTCAATAGAATAAAAAAATAAAGAGAGACTAGTAGTATAAATGAAACAAAGAAGCACATGTCTTCAAATATTTTTGAAACAACAGAATAGACGATTGGGGAGTTATTTGAACTTTTTTCTATTCCTACTCCCACACACACTCTATCTCTTCCTCTCTCTGTCTTATATGATTTTTCTCACATAAGAGAAGCCATGTACTAGCAATATTTAAGTTTGTATATCTGACTTATTTAAAATAATCTTCTCAAGTTGCATCTATTTGTCGGATATGAATGCCTTTCATTTATCTTTCTGTATGGCGGTGTTCTTTTCCACTGTGTATAAATACCATATTTTCTTTTTCCATTTACCTGTTGTCAGACATATATGCTGTTCCCCAAAATCTAGCCTTTATAAATTGTGCTAGGAGACAAAATTGAATATTGGAAGAATACTGAACAAAGTTTTGGCAATATTACAGTGTGTGGTAGCCCTAAACTTGAGACACCCCAAGTAAAGCAAACAAAACATGGTCTGAATTGTGATGATACAGTTCTTTACATGTGCAACTGCATGATACGATAACATTGCACACAATTTCCCTCTCTCCCTTTATTGCCACTACTCAAATCTTAGCATGTATAAGCGAGCACTCACCCTGCTATGGTAGAAGATAAGCATGGGTTGAGCCCAGCTCTGGTAGGATATGTTGCAGGCCCTCAGATCTCCCTACTGAGAGTGACTGTTTATCTGCATGATGCCTGCTGGCCTTAATAAAGTGAAGATTCTATTGTCCTATTCACTTGCACACAAATGTGACTCTATTCCTGTTATGGAGTTTTTGTTCTGCCTTGCTTTGTTTTGTAGTGGAGTGGTGGTACTGGGCATTGAATCTAAAATATTTACCCTTGCTTCATTGTCAACCCATTTTAACATTTGTATCTGTTTTGAGAAAGGGTCTCAGTAAGTTGCTAATTTGCTCAGGCTGGGCTTGAATCTGGGATCTTCCTGTCTCAGACTACCAGATACGCACTACAAATAATAGCTTGGGATCATTATTGTATGACTCTCAAGCTAACTACAGTCTACCTCTGTGCCCTATCATCTTTCTTTTACTTTGTTCTTTGAATTATTTATACAGTGAGGTTTTCATATAATAGAAGCCATGCAATATTTAACCTTTGGTCTCTGATTTATTTGGAGATAAAAAAGGGATCTGGGGAGGCAAGAGGAGGGAGAGTGGCATGAGAAGGGGAAATGATGTATGAGTTGTGAGGAAAGAAAGAAAGGAAGAAAGAAGGAAGGAAGGAAGGAGGGAAGGAAGGAAGGAAGGAAGGAAGGAAAGAAAGAAAGAAAGAAAGAAAGAAAGAAAGAAAGAAAGAAAGAAAGAAAGAAAGAAAGAAAGAAAGAAAGAAAGAAAGGTCATTATCTACCACGACTCTTTATCCTCTTCCTTTTTGAGGAACTTCCTTATGTTGTTTATCTGTTCATCCAAATGAATGACAACTGTGCTATTTAAAACAAAAAAGCAACTGTTTTTCCTGTTCTGTGTATTTTTCTCAGAAAGAACTGACATTTTTATATTAATTCATCCTAGTCAAGAACAATATTTATATCTTTCCTTTGTTCAAACATTTTGTTTCTTTCCTTTTTTTCTTTCTTTTTTTTTTTTTATGACAGGGTGTATAAGGTGTACAGGGTCTCACTGAATAGATCGAACTCATAGTGATCTGCCTGTTCACAGCCACCACGCCCAGTCTCAGTTGCCATCTCAGGAGACCCAGGGGCAAGGCCTGTATGGCAGGCCCGGGAATGGAACTCCTAGCCCCTGTGTCTGCCTAGGCAGGTGCTTTAATCTGCTGAGTTATGTGGCTGGCCCTTTTTTCTTATTAAGTACTCTGCTGGCTTTCAACTTTCATATCAAGACACAGCTAATTTCTAATTTACTTACTATTTTGTTATATTCTTCACAAGTATATTATTCATGTCTTTTTTACCTATGTAATTAGTGATATGATTTTTTAGACATAAATATATATCATATGAAAGTATTTTCTAATACTGAGCAAACTTATATTCTAGGAATAAATACTACTTGGCTGTGATATATTACTTCCTATTGTGCTATTGGATTCTATGTACTTAGACCTTTTATGACTTTGGCATTGATAGCCATGAGTGAAATTGAGCACCAATTTTTAATTTAACTACTTTAGATTCTGAATTGATGTAATAACTTGGATCAATAAAATGTATTCGAAATTTTCCTTGCTTTCAAATAGTGAAAGTAATATGCCCTGAGCAGTGAAGATTTGTAGAATTTCCTCATGACTCTTGGACTGGTGCTTTTTTGACCATTTAAGTGCAGAAGCCATCTTCCATATTTGTTATGATTTACATAATTTTTCTGCCTCAAGTTAAGACAATTTTGGCATGTTCTTTTGTATAACATTTTTATTATGTTTCAATTTTTAAAGCTTGCTTGTATTAAACATTTTGGTTTTTTGTTGATAATTTTTTTCTCCTTTTAAAAACAGTTTTGGATTTGTGTTTTCTTTGTTTTTAGCTTGCTTTTTTTTAGGTAAGAGCTTGCCTTCTTTCATTTTTTTTTCATTATCTCAGTTTTTTAGGTAACAGCTTGCCTTCTTTCATTTTTTTTCATTATCTTCGTTTTTCTGTTTTGAACTCAGTAGAAGTTGAGGCGTCTTTTAGCTGAAGCTAATGCCTTGGTGTTTTCCTTTGCAGAACGCCCTCCTGGTTATTGCTGCTCAGGTTGCCAGCCTCACTGCACATCTCAGAACAGCACCACTTGCAATGGGCTCTCCAGAAGCTGTGATTGCCCAGAGCAACTACAGACAAGACTATGAATAGGGTAAACAGTGAAAATAATTGGACGCCACGTAGTGTTCATATGGGCTGAGCTTTCAACGTGACTTTAAATTCTGACATGAGCATAGTTACAAAACATCGAGTTAGATAAACTTTCAGAATGTATTCTTGCAGTTAGAGCTAATTCCGTAGCTCATATTTCAATTATAGATATTTTCAATTGTCGTGACGAAAAAAATGGATTTTGAAATGATGTCTGGCATTTCTTCCCCAAAAAATAATTCTACGAGTCCATGATCATGTGGGGTAGAAGGCGGAAGGCACAACTGCAGCATCAGCTGTGGGTCCTTCTGAAAAGAGCATCATTCTTATCCTGGCTGTTTTTATTAATTTTTTTTATTTTTATGAGCAGAATATATTTATTGAGGGAAAGCAAGCTCCAGTCTAAGAGAGGGACAGGAGGGGAGCCCCAAGTGCGTGGTCCCCTAAAACGTTTCTTTTTTAAGTTAGTACAAGACCTCACTATGTAGCTCAAACTTGCAGTGATCCACCTGTGTTCAGCCTCTTGACAGCTGGGATTACAGGCGCAGGCCACCACACCCAGTCTCAGCGTGCCCCGGGGGCAGGGCTGGCAGGGCATGGCAGGGATTGAACCCTGGCCCTGTGTTTGCCTAAGTGGGGGCTTTAATCTGCTGAGCTATTTAGCCAACACCTAACTGCTTTTAAGTAACAGTAGATACAGAATCTAATTGTTTCCTACATGTTGATCTATGCACACCTGAAAGATCTGAAAGCTATATTCTCAAGTTCTCTTGAACGTATTAATTTATATACCTAAGTCGACTGCGTACTTTCAACTGGAATTAGTAAATGAGAGAATTATATAATATGTCTTTGGCATCAGAGCATTCTAATGGACAACACCATGAAGAGATCATGGATGACTAGCTCCACAGGCTTCACCGGTCACAGTATGCATCTCATACTGATCAGTATCTTAGAAGATTGTCATATGGATTAAATTAGGCACAGGTACGCATACAGCACTGGGATAAGTGGGAAGACTTGACAAATATTATTCAAAATATAAAGAGTCTTCTGAAGTCTCTTAAATGCTATTATTAACTATGTTGCCACTTGATTTACCTTGGCAAATACATTTTCGAGGAATAGGTCTATTAACTATTTGGAAGTTTAGAAAACTAAGTTTTAGGGCTTGGAGTCAGGGAGTATGGAAATAAATATCTTGTGGTTTTTGTATGTTTCTTTTTTAGTTTTCAAAATTAGGATAAAAAAGTGAAAGAAGGGAAATAGCGTTTACTTAAAATCTAATTTTATCCTAAATACAATGAGATTTCAGAAGGTTTTAAGTAAAAAACAAATAGCAAAGTAATCATAACGTGGGTACATTCTTGTTAGGAAAGAAACCATCAGTAGTGTACAATGACAAGACAGAGTGACCATCTAGGATTTTTATAATCTTGACTGGAGAAAGAATGACAATGAATAGGCAGGAAAATACTTTGGTGATTGAGATGGGCATGGATACAAGCATGATGAAGAGCTCAAAGATGTTCAGGAAACTTGGAAGAACAGCATTATTCCAGAACCAAAAGGATAGTGCGGCAGCCTTTATGATTTCAGTCTTATACATATCAGTAAAGTAAGGGAGATAAAGGAGATGTGATCTTTATGGAAATTCTCAATAAAACAATTTTACAAGAGAAACACTGCCTGGATTTCCCTTTACCATTTATTTTTAAGAATTATAATGAGATCAGCAGTGGAAAAATATATTTTATAATTCATTGTTTCCCTTTGGTTTTA
Source organism: Ctenomys sociabilis (assembly GCA_004027165.1). NCBI lineage: Eukaryota > Metazoa > Chordata > Mammalia > Rodentia > Ctenomyidae > Ctenomys > Ctenomys sociabilis. Next base: position 65,531 of record PVKA01008214.1, on the reverse strand, counting down.
CCTCCTAGTCTGCCCTCTGTTTGTCTTTCCTAGTGAGTCATCTGCCCCAGTAACTCTATGCATACTGCAGAAGTGTCTCCCACTACAAGCCTGGGAAAGGGAGGTGGGGTAGGGAGACAGAGGAGAGAGAAGAGGAAAGGGAGAAGTAATGGATAAACAGAAAATAATGGGCAATTGAAAATTAAGTTCTATCCTGTAGCTAAGAGGTGAGAAGAGACACAAAAAACTCAAGACCTGGGAAGCCTTGTCCCTAGGGAAGCTTCACAGGGCTCCTTGAACAAGCCTCCCCCTGGGCAGACAACAAGTTTAACTTGCAAAGAAATTCATTTGCCTGGAACATTTGATCTCCAAATGTAAGCCAATTACTTATTCTGCTGTATAGTCACAAAAATAGTGACATCTCACTCTAGAAATAAAATAAAATATATTGAACTTACTAACAGATAATTATATTGCAGTTGATAGGTCACTTAAGAAAATTTTTCAGTGATTAAATTTCTTCAGCTCTAAACCCCACCTTACAAGATGTTAGCCTAGCGTGTATGTATCATTGTCTGTGTTTCATACTCTTTGTCTCTCCTCTCTTTCCGTCCTTGTTTCCCCCAGGCTTACATTGGTCACCCATGCCTAGCACTTCAAATGGCAAATGAATCATCTTCTACAGAAGCAATCAGAATTATTATTTTTTAATTGTTATTTTTATTGAAGAACAAATAGCAATGAGGCAGTTTCAAGGCAAATTAACAGGACAGATTCGACAAATCAATACATTGCAAAATGTTTTCATAATGCTTCAGTGTCATACAAGGTGCATACATGATATTATACTTGCAGGCATTATTAGAGCAGATATCTCTAATCAGTGAATGAAGAGAGTGCAGCAATACACCTATCTCAATTCTCTACAGCTGATTTATATCAAAGATTCAACAATTAACACCCTCTACGCTGTTATCTCCCCAGTGTCTATCCATAGTACTAGAAGCCAACATAATATCTTGTCCAAACACTATTAGTGCAAATCTTGCTTCTCATAGAATTATGCAGAAGCACAGCATATTTATCCTAACTGTACTGTTTATATACACACATCATGATTCTTCCTTTGTATACCCTTTTTTTTTGTCTGGACCTCTCAAAGATGAGCACTCCATTGTCATTAAACCAATTTAGGTGCTTGAACTCGGTGACACACTCCAACACAGTGCAGCATTCCACAATCATAGTGAGTCATCTGAAGAAGTTGTTGACTATAGCCATTTACAGCTGAACTTATTATTATGGCCCCATGTTATATACCTCATTTTTATACTTTTCTGCTGGATGATTAAGACTGAGATAGATCAAGACCTATATACCAAAAGACGTAGTTTTTGTTTTTGATGAGGTCAGTGAAGTCCCCTCAGGGTTTATCTTGTAATCCTGAACCTTACTCTGTAGATCCTTTGTCTGTCATCCATGTGGATGAGTCATGGCCAATGCTTGACCAGTTTGCTCTCTATGAGAGCCTGAGAGAAAGTTTTCTCTCTATGTGACTCTCCCCAGGCACACTATACATCATCAGTCTCTTTCCTCTGTGGCTCCACAATTTGTGATAGCAAAATATTGGAAACAACCAAGATGGCAATCATAATTATTTAAAAATTTAAATCAAAATTTACTGTCACTAAATTTAGCCTGCATCTGATGTGTGAACAGTCTTTTAAGGTGCTTAGGAAGTAGCAGGATTTTAATCTTTGGCAACTATTGCTCACCATAGCAACTAAACCTTATCCATTTGGAGGTATTTCAAGTTTTCTTATGGGTTTTTCTAGACTAGTCATAAAGAACAGAACCCTTGTATTAGCTATTAGTATGACTGCACTATTCTAGTGTCCAGTGTGCCTGCCTGGTTGCTACCTTGTGGATTGTTCTCAGACTTGCTACCGTAAGAATGGAGCCAGTTGTATAGCACTGAGTGGACGGTACATTTGCCTCCAAGTCTCCATGGCAGTCAGTGACACTGCAAGCCTGTAAATGGTAGGATTCTATGTATTGATGAGATCTGTCCATCAAGGAACAAACATGTAAACAAAATTAAAAATGTGCAACAATGACCTAAATTTCTGGCATTAACTAGAAACTCACCCAATGGCCAGTGGAGTCCATCTGATCTTTTGCTGAGTGGTCAAAATTTTATTCTCCCTTTAATACAGTTTAAAAATCTCATATTCCATGAAAGCTATTCAGCTTCAGTAGAAAAGGGTTCTACCTCAAGATGAATGTGTTTATTAAAGAATGGTTTACATAGGGGCCTGGGACATGGCTCAGTGGAGTAAGTGCTTCCCTGGCAAATGCAAGGGTCTGAGTTCAATCCCCGGTTCCACAAAAAAAAAAAAAAAAAAAAAAAAAAAGAATGGTTTACATACTGTGTTACTGTGTTCAACTACTAAAGTTGATAACAAAGAATTTATGAAATATTAAAAGACATAAATTAAGCATTTATCACTAGAGAATAACTACATATAAGTGTGTATAAAAATATAAGAGAGAGAATTTCTGTACTAGTCAATGTGAAATAAAATATTATACAACTCTAAAAATCACTAATCATGTCTATTAAAAACATTGTCAGTCTAAGTAAATCTCATCATTAAACAATTTAATTTAATTTTTTAAAACTTTTTTAATTAGTATGTATTCATTTTACAACATTTTGTTTCATGTGGCTTACAGGAGCACAGCACATTTTGGTCACTCTGGTCTCCCCTATTACCCTCCCCCTACCCTAATATCCATCTCTCCTGTTACCTGTATACCTCCCTCTCCCTTTCTTCCCTTTCTTTTTCTAGTTTTCAAATTGTAAAACTTCAAATTTTGATCTGTATTTTGTACATTCTTGTATACAAGGTTATAAGAGAATGTTAATAATGTTAATATAATGTTAATAATATTGCTAATTAAACTTTTTTCAGTGACTCAAAATTATTTTCTTCTACTTTAAAAATAATCTGTATATTAGTTCTATATCATACTCTGAGATGTCACTGAAAGTACATGTTAGTTCTATTCATTTATCATTTAATGATTCAATAAAATGACTGCTGTGGCTTTTTTATTTTAAATCCTGAGAATATAGTGGAAGGTATACTGTTTATAATCTTCTACAGAGACACAGCAAATAACATTTTCAAAAACTACTAAAGCTAGTACACTTACTTATTAAGCATTATCTCTTTCCCCAAGTTCCTATCTTCAGTTTACTAAATACTAAAAAGAATGAACCAGTGAAAAAGTGAATTGATTTTAAGAACTAGTATCAAATCAGGCACAGAATGAATCTCATTTCTGAGAAATCCAAAAACATTTCTGTCTTCTTCTGACAAGAAAAATCTCATATTTTCATCTTGTTTTGCTATTTGAAACTCAATCTTGAGGAAATTTCATCTGTACTCTCAGTGCAGGTGTACTGGCGAAAGCTCACACGGCTGAGTTCTCTGTCTTTCTCTTCCCTTGGTAGAGTGTAAGCCTGGAATATTTGGCATCAATTGTCATCAGCCTTGTGACTATGAAGGAGAGAGCTCGTGCCATTCCCAGTAAATGAAAAGGGTCACTACTGACCATGCAAAACTGCAGCCCAATGTAAGCTGGTAGGGGCCATAGCATCTATGGACAGTTCTCCACCTTGTGCTTAGATTGAGGTTTACCAATACTTGTAGAAATTATGTCCTATTAAAGGACATATGCAGTTCTGGTTTTCACACTGGCCTGGGCATAATGAGCCAGATTCGTAGCTGCCACACCCCAGGCATTCCATGCTGCCAACTGGGTTGACTGAGGGTATATGGAAAGTGACTCAAAGAGAAAGAACTGAACAGCTTGATCACAACAGTGAATGAAGGCATTCATAAGGTCCAGTCCAGGAAGGATTCCTGGGGCATGGCTCAAACTCCCAGGCCAGATTTAGGAACTGAAATGTATACTTGCTTTCCTTTCAACTCAGAGGAGGATGATCTGAAATGTAAAGTACTAATTCTTCAGAAAGTATCCTAAGAAGAGGGGAGAGACTAGATTGGGTGACTCATTAACTAAGCACATGACAAGTGACTGCTGCACTGAAAGCTTCTGTACCCTACACAGCAGGCCCAGTCTTGCCACACACACTATCCAAAACAGTGTTCTGTCTCAGAATCATTTTCCTTATCTTTCAAAGAGGAGGGTAATAATAAGGTATTTCTAAAATCTTTTAATGCACTAGTAATCTGGGAAAGTTATATAATTTTGGATTGCAGTAATCATCAGAAAGTCACAGTTACCACACAGGCTAAAGATTATTGTTGTTCACTGCCTCCCCCCATTGCAGTTTGCTTGTAAGAGAGAGCAGTAATAGCTGTTTGCTTTGTATCTCAGCATCATCCTGGTTTGCTTCCTTTCATTTGCCCATTGCCCCAAGTGTATGAGATTGATTCCTATTTGGTAGAAAAGGAACCCAGGGCCCAGAAAGTTAGTAAGAAGTAGATAGAATGGCATCTAGAACAGAAAACACACTCTGCTTTTATTTCCAATCCCTTCATGTTGCATTCTTGATAGACCTGGAAAATAGGACCAAAGAATCATAAATATTGGCCTGAAATCCACTTGGAAATCCTCACTCTGGAGCTTACTTATGAGATTTGGTTTCTTTTGTTTTTGATTTTTTATGAGCTGCCTCATTTAAATCTCATTGCCTTGTTGACTTCTCTCAAATGTAGTCCATATTCACTTGCCATTTCTCTTTTGTGAAAAAACTTAGAACCATATCCAGCATGTGATAATCTTTGGCAAATGTTCCTTTCCTCACCTTTCTTCATGAAGTCATGATATGACCTTGTCATAGCTATAATACATGAATGGGGAAAAGTCTTCTGGACACATGGCACCCTTGCAGTCATCACTAAAAATAAAATTCTTGTAGCATTTGTGGTATCTCCTGAATATTGGCACAAAACCACTCATACCTATTGTGCATATTAGTTTATTCTAGGTGTTCTCATTGTCATCACCATCCTCATATTGTAGGTGAAGAAGCTGAAAGATGAATAAGGTGGGCAACTTTTCCAATGTTATTTACCTAGGATTTGGGATTTGAAACAGTCTTCAATCAGAGCCAGAATTAACATCCCTATCACCCCTACAGGAGGAAAAAGAGAGTAGGAATGAGTTTAACTTGCTTCACTGCATGTCCAATATGGTATTCATTAACCACATGTTGTTATTTAAATTGAATTTAACTTAAAATTTACCTGCTCAGTCACACATGGCACATGTCAAGTGCTCAGTGGCCATATGCAGCTATTGGCTACTATATTTGATACCACAGTATGGAACATTACCATTGTTGCAGAAAGCTCTATTGGACACCTCTCAATAGTGTTGATGTCTATTCACTAAGCCAAGAGAGTTTGTGGACATGATGCTAATTAAAGATGCATACTATTTCCTTTGGCCTAAATGCCTATATTACACAGGCTGCTCCCACCCACAAATGTCATCTGACTCTGGGTTATATGTATTATGCAACTATTCTCCATGGATACTTCAAGGTCTCTCTTGTAACAAGCTCCTTGAAGTACCTCTAGCCTACACAGATGTACTACAAGGTCTTTTATTTGCATTTTTATTTTCAATTAGGCACAGTTCATCGGTAATATTAACCATGAGCAGCTGCGTCATGATTAATAGTGTAGGTGCTATAAAGATAAAAGAACTCATTTTGACTTAAACTCTGGTAGAAGACCTATTAAACAGCCATAATATTAATTCATAAAAGAATGTTACAACTTTTTATTGGGTTATTCCCTTCCCCTTTGGTAAATTAACATTTGCAGACATGCAAACAGATGTCTTAGATACACATCGTTATTAGCATGAAAATCTGGTGTTTTTATAAATTAAAATCAGATTCTGAACCACTCAGGAGAGATCCTGACTAATAACTCCTTTTTAAACAAGAAACATGGTCTTACCCCAAATTAAGCAATCTTGCCACACACTGGGTTTAGAATAAATTTGAAAAGACACAGGTTTTCTAATTTTTTTAAGAGCCTGACTTTTAGAGGAAAGATTCATTTTAGAGCAGCACTTACTTGTATTGCTTTTAATGCCTACTCCTGACATAAATTGTTGTTCCTTCACTGAATAAGAAATTTAACTATTGTCTTATATGTCATTCCTCTGTAAAAAGAATTAATTGAAAAATTAGCAACTTTTTGATTACTTTATAATTAAAACCAAGTTAGATCATTAGGACAAGAGAGCTCTACTGCAGCTTAACCCACCTTCATGATGCAAGAAATTTAAAGGCAAAGGTGTCCAACTGCTTGTGGACCTTTATGAGGAACTGGTCCTAAACCTGGCAGATACTGAGGCAGTGCAGAAATACTTAACATATTCTTGTCCACTAGCTCAGAAGTCACTCTTCATTCATATCTTCAATTGTCTGTTGATATTTTCCAATTTTTAACTTTCTAATCTCCTTCTTTCTCTTTTGAGCTTTCTTTGACATATGCTTAACACCTTGTATCTTATCACAGGAATTGGAGAACAAGAAAAGGACATCAGAACATAATTCAGCAACTCAACTCTGACATTTACTAGGGTATAATAATCAAGCAGATCCCTTATCAAAACTCAGTTTATTTCTTTATATAATGAAAGAGCCATCCTCACTGCCCTGCCTACCTCATGGGTGCTTGTTAGAACCATTTCCAATAACAGATTAGAGACATACTTTAATTGTATGAAAGTAGATGATTGCTAAGATTATAAAGTTAGATTTTTGTGGACCTTAAACTTCGGCAGGTTGACTTATTTCCTAGCCCTACATGACTAACAAGGAAATTTGAATCTACTTCTCTTCTGTGGCACTGGCTTTCTTTTTATGCTAAAAATCCTTTAAGACAACTCTTTATTCTCTACCAATTCTCTGCTGGATATCAGAACAAGAGCGACCATCCAGGTTGGCCACTTTCATTGCATGTTTAGTTACTTATGGAGCTTTGCTTTTTATTCCCCCTCTCTCATTTCTCTATTGGTTTCAAGTTCTGTGCAAGTGAACTGGAAGATCATCCGGGTCCTTCAGTAGAGGTACCTAAATTTACAATAGTCAACATCCAGAGGATGGATAATTCTGACATATTTGAAGAGACAAAGACTTGGGCTTAAAGCCATTTCACTTTGAACATTAGAAGCACAAATAATTGTTTTTTAACCTAAAAATAAATCTCATATGTTGTTCATTCAGGTTGTGTATTGCCTTTCTATGACCTCAAGGTGAATAATCCATTTTCTTGTGTCCCTCACAATGCTACTCTTGCAAATGCTATTGAATAATGTAATTCTGAGAAGGCACTTTAAAAATATCCATTGTTCTCCTGACTTCTCTTTCCAATTTTCCACTAACTTCCTTGATATCCCCTACCTATGTTTTTCCATTCAAATACTTGCTTCTGTTATGTAACAGTCAGGTAAGGGAAAAAGAAAGCACAGGCTAAAGCAGACTCTTACAAGTTTATCAATATCCTGTTAAATTCCAAGAAGAAACAAGAAGAGTTTGTGTTTGAAAAGCACATTTGAATTGCTTTTATTTTTATTTTCCCCTCCAAGAATGCTTGCCAGCCCGGGTGTCGTACCTGCTCTCTGATGTGCCCGTGCATCCACAGAGCTCACTGAAACCCCCTCAGTGGGAGCTGCACTTCTTCCCTAAAAGAATGGGGCCATCCAGTGAGGAGGATGGGTCAGACTCTCCTCAGTAACCGAATGCCAGCACGTTTTTTAGCTGGCGAACAGAATTTCCCTGAAGTTTACCACAGTCTGTTGTCACAACTTAGGCAGAAAGAAAAAAATGTACTTACTCAGTGTCTGCAGTCTGACCTATCCTGTCAGGAAGAGAAAGGCAAGACAGCTCTACTTTCCCACCCCCATGTGTAAATCCCATTCTCTGACCTCAACTTCCCAACTTCCATTTATGGAGGAGCATACTCAAGAATAAGAATGTTTTTTCAGGATCTGAACCAATGTAACACTTGGACTAATAAAATAGCGATTTATACATATATACTATATGCACAGGAGGTATTTAAATTTGGAAGGAAGAATTGCTTTTCAGTTCAGGTTGGACGGCACTGACATATTCACACTTATTCATTGAAAACCTCAGTGGCCATTAAGTAGCTGGATCCTCCTTAGAAACATCTAGAATTTCATCTAGTTATTCTTGGGGTTCTGCTTCATAGCTAACTCTGTTTCATATTGCTAATATACTGTGTTTCACCATGAGGTTTTGTGTGGGAGATTATTAAGACCTTAGCCACATAAAGATAGGGTAAAAATGTAACATACACATTTTCAACAGATCACCAAAATGTTTAGTAATGTTTTCTATTACTGACAACATGATAGGCAAAAAAAATAAGTAGAAATGTTTGAGGTCAGTGCTTAGCTTACCTTGGAGGACTCAAGTTTCCGGTAAGTTAAGAATGGATTTAGGTCAGGTTTTTGAGTCACTTTGTAATTGTGACCCAAATTTCTCATCACTTAGATCTATCATTTGTAAACATAAACTGACCCTGTGATAGGACCAAGAAAGACACAACAGTAAATAAATACAATTTTATTTTTACTCTAAAAGTTTTGATAAGTGTTTGCCTTCTCATCTGGGTAACTCACATTAACAAACAATAGTTTAGAGATAATTGAAATTCTGTTATTAGATTTATTTTTACAAAATGACTAGAGTAGCTGTTCAGTCAATACTCTTTTTGGATAAAATGAATGTAAACGTTTTTGAAAAATACTTGGTATTCTCAATTGTAGACTTGTTCATCTTTCTTCAAACTTTATCTTCCTATAGCTCAACACTTCTAACAGAGATATCCTATATTTATTAAAGGAAGCCATGACAAAGGTAATATTATTAAATGATATAAAGATGAAGAGCTTGATGACATCATTTCCTAAAACATTCTTTATAAATTCATCTGAAATCTAAATAATATATAATCAATTTATTTCTCTGATGTTTTTCTCATTTGGAATTAAAGTTTCATATTTACATGTATTTGTAACTATTTATACCAGTAATTAATGTGCCATTAATTCAAATCAACTAAAATTATGTTCATTATCAGTGCTTGCCCGTTTCCCCTCTCTCTCACCTGTAATTAACCTGCAGTGACTAAAGTAAGAGCAGCATTCTATCTTGGGCTGACGTCCCCTGGGACATTTTTTATTTCAAAACTTGTTGTAAACCAATGACTTTTAATTTCATAGGGAAAAAATAAGAGATTCTTTCTGTCTGACGTTTTTTGCTTATATATTGCCTTATGTATTAGCACAGTCTTTTATCACAACTTTGTAAATAAGAAACTACAATTTTAAGCAAGTGCTTAGCAAATATCAGATCTTTTTGCATTCTTTTATCCCCTGTTTCCAAAAACCAAACAACAATAATATTTATTTATTTATTTATTTTGGTAGCTGGCTCATCTGTGGTGCTGGAGATCAGACGTTGGTCTCTGTGCTTTGCCTAAGCTCATCTAAGCAGGCACTTTAGACCACTGAGCTATCTCACCTGTCCCGACAACAATGATAATAATAATGACGAGGAGAAGGCAGTCATTGTATCAGCTTGCACTTGTACTGCCACATGACTCTAGACATATGAGTTTCACTTTGTTCCTTAAACAGTCATCAAGAACTTACGCGAGTTACCAGAACTCCTTTTCTTTACAAAATTTTAGAAGTTGCCTCTGTCATATCAAAGTGAATAAGTATTCAAAATACAGAATGGTTCCATTATGCTTTGGTTACCTTATAAAATCTCCTTTGGCTATATATTAGTTGGCGTTTCACTACTATAACAAATGCTGGGATAATCAACTAATGAAAAAACTAGATGTACCTTAGTTCATAGAGTTTTAGCTGTTCCAGTCCATGATATACTAGACATACATTGCTTTTTAGTTTCTGGTTGCTTTCAGGTATAACACAGTAGGAGGACATAGAAGAGTTGTTTACCTCATGACCAGGACATGTAAGAAAGGAAGAAAGAGGGGATTGGGTCCCACAGCTTGTTCATGGCATGTCCTCAGGGACCATAGGACTGCCGCCAGCCCATACCTCTACAGGATCCAGAACTTCTCCATGGTGTTCCTACTGCTGAAGACCAAGCCTTTACATGGGTCTTGAAGGGACACTGAAGATTCAAACTACAACAAAGTCCTAGATTATAAAAATGAATGAAGGCTAGGGAGATAGCTCAGCAATCTAAGTGCCTGCTTGCCAGGTGGAGAAACCTGGGTTCAATCTCCAGTACCACATGTTGTGTCAGTCCCGGGGCTCCAGGCGCACTATTCCAGTCACTGAAACCTGGCATGGTGATGCATGTCTATGGGGAGGCTGAGACAGATAGGAGGATCACTATAACTCTGAGCTACATAGAGAGACCCTGTACCAAATAAATAAACAAATAAAAGTGAATGCACTTCACAGTCATCTCACCTGAAGCTACTCCAGTTTTTCTGCTTGAAGACAATAGGTAATTCTGAAAATAATTTTGAGCAATATTTCACAAATGGACCAACATCCTTAATAAATATTAATTGAATAACCAAATTTCCAAAATACCAGTTTCTTTACAGAATCATGGAGCAGAAATTAAAATTTTGATTTTTGATAGCTGTCATGTTAGGAGAGTCTTCAAATTAAGAAAACAGTGTTCTAAACCTCATCTTTAAAAAACTAAGCAGAAAATGCTTATTTTTAAAATTCTTTTGATATAGGAATTTATGAGGGGGTTCTAAATATGAACAGATTTTCAAGTAGCATGATGTGTGACTCAGCTACCAAGAAATAATTTGGGCAAAACTGTAAAGAACCTTGTTGCTGTCTAAAATGAGGTACAACTTAAAAGACATGTCCTCCTTAAGCTGAAGGCAAATGCAAAATTGGAATCTTTGTCACCGGATCAGAATATTTTACAAGTTACTCCTTCTACATTTCTACCCTGCAGTATTCATCCTTTGAATCTAGAAATGCTGATCCTCAAAGGAAATCCATCCTCCCATAATTTTTAACCTCTTTACAAAAGTTCCTGTGATGTGATGTTTCAGGCTCTTTCACTTGAAACACAAGATCAGAGTAGGGATTACTATGCTTTCTCTGTAATAATATAGCTCAGGTTTAAAGAAAAATGAGCAGATGTATGAAAGTGTGTCCGCGAATTTGGAGTCTCAATCCAACGTGCTTGGGATACACCATTTCAGTGTAACACCTAACTTTCCTCTACTATTTCTGATTTCTACGTTCATTTATTGAGATTTCCAGATGAGACACCTATTTGACACAGGTTAAATTATTTTTAGAGAGGTTGGAAATCATTTCAAGCGTTAGTGGCAAGAATGGCATTTCCTTTGTTAGAAGTAGCAAAGAGGTTTTGGCCTTCCCTGACCATTTTTCATCTTGCTTTCTTCAAGACCTGGTAATACAGATGTAGCAAGAATTTAAAAGAGCATTTTGATGAAGTGAACAAATAATAGCAACTGTCTACACTCTAGGAGTTATGTATGCAATTCAGTTGAAATAACTTTTCATGATTCTGTAATAGAAAAAAAAATCAAAGTAACTAAACTTCTAAAACAGGCTTCAAAGTGATTCCAAACTTTTGTTCCTTTTAGTTAATCATGTGGAAACTTTTATTTTTCCTGTTTATATTGTATTGTTTCTAAATCAATAAACAACTCAAATACACATTATATTTTAAAGCAAAAATACATCTCATATTTTTTCAAATATTGATATATTCTTTCATCTCTGAATCTTACATCAGAGTTACATGAAACATTTAATCGTTCCTTATTTTAGTATTTGTAAAAAAAGTAGCTCAAAGTCTGAAGAACATTAAATGTCTTAGATTTGTATTTTAGGTATTTTTCTTCCACTGGATGTTTTTAAATGCATAGAATAACTTTTTAATGACTGAAAGAATAGAAAAAAATGACAAAATAGAACTTCATGGCTAGGCTTCTTAGGAAAATTCAACAATATCTCCACAGACAAAAGGATTCCTGTGATGAAGTGTCTTAGTGTCGACAATATTGCTCTCTTGAAATGGAGACCATTCACTTATGAATACAATTCCATATGTGAGCATTAGATGAATTGGAGAAATTATTTGGAGAACAGTGGAACGTGGTTGGTTGGAGAGCGATGTGGTTAATTAATTGGCCACAGTTCAAATTACTTAGTGACTGTATGCAGTGTCATTTTTTAATCATTGTTAAGAAAATAATTTTCTGCATGGCAACTCCCATCTTGAATTTAGCAAAACATTATAAAGATCTTTACTAATTGCTCACTACACTGTACACTGTTTTAGGCATGAAAAAATTAAGACTAGCATGATGGATATGTTTCCTGCCCTCAGAAACTTGCAGTCAGGAGACACTGTTAATCTACCTTTGCTGTACTATTAGATACTTTTACCAGTGCAACCAATTTCAAAGCTTATCTGTTATTTCCTAAATATAGTTTCCATGAGTTTAATTTTCCTAAATTAATATTAATATGCACTGTGATAAACCAAGTGTATTCTAAGTAACATTTAACCTGCATGACAAATTTTGTTCTTAATGCTGTACAGGGAGTTGAGATGTCCTTTTATAAACACATGAGCCCAATTCACCATTTATAGAAAATGGAAAAAAAAAAAAAAGATTGGGCTGGCCAGATAGCTCAGTGAACTAAAGTGCCTACTTAAGCAGAGCACAGCAACTGGGTCCAGAGTTCAATTCCCAAAGTGCCGTGCCCTGCCCTGCCCCCCCCACCCCCACCCAGCAGCTCACTGGGACAGGGTGTGGTGGTGCACGCCTGCAATCCCATTGCTTGGGAGGCTGAGAACAGGAGAATCACTGTGCGTCCGATCTTCGTAGTGAGGCCCTGTACTAAGTACATTTAAAAAAATTATAGAAAACGAAATTACTCTTTGCAATGTATAACACAAGTCCACTTGTAAAGTTCTGATGGGGTGTTACCTTGTGGAAGTAGAGAAAACATGAGCACATCTCGTTTTCCACTCTGACCACCATTTTCTTCTCTTTAGCACCCATTACTACCTTTTCTTTGGGTGCAATGTTTCTAGGAGTAAAGATGAATTTTAAAACATTTTTAAGAATGCTGTTATATTATAAGGAAAATAATTCTCACAGACATTGGAAAATATATTGCTACTAATGAAACACCAAAACATGATCTGAGTTCATTTCAAATTGTGGAAAATATAAATAGAATGAAATTTAAAATTGTAACAATTTTAACGGTGTAGTCCACTGACATTTGTGCCTTCACCTTGTTGAACAGTTATTACCAAGGATTGTTTTGTAATTATGGAAGAGCTCTATGACAATTAAGCAGCATACTGAAATCTCTGGCAATTTATTGGTCTACATGAACATCTTAAAGCATATATTGCTTAAGTATCTGAAATTTTACATGTTCCTTGAAACCTTTGATTAGGTGAAAATAAACTGCATATAATTTCCATCTTATTTGCTAGCTATTTTTGCAACAAAGATGTGCTTCATATGTAAACCTTTTCTGGGGGTCCCATAGCTGGGGTACTTCACTAAGCATATAGTGTTTCACTGAGCTTGTCACTTGATCAGGTTTCTGGACATGCAGAGGGTGCACAAGCAACAATGAGCTCACTGTGGTGTATTAAAATAACTGAACTAGTAATTCCATTTGGAACAACCCTCATGGATTTCCTTGACTTTTACCCTTTTCCTAAATATCTGATCCCTCATTCCTGGATTGCATTCTGGCCGAAGGCTGTCACAGCTGCAAGACTATGGGTGGCGCACAAGGCCTTGGGACTTTGAACAATGTTTCCATTTGAGCATTTGATAAAATTACAAATTAGTAGCATTTAGTCAAGTGGGAAAGAAAAGGGGTAGGGAGACTGAATCAAATACCAAAGCCAATAACTAGGAATTCTGATTAGAACAGAACTAAGTAGTATAATGACCTCAATATTTATTAGGGATGCTAGAGAGTCATTATGATGTTTTGAGTTTTGAATAAAAAGAATATATAATGAATTCCAAATTATTTAAGCAGACACTCATTTTTTAGGAATGGTTTGAAAACTAGTTTCCAAAGAAAAATCTTTTGATAAAAAAAGTGAAGATAAATGTTAAATAAGATCTCAGAATTATTTTTCCTCTGGATATCCTAGTTGTACATTTTTATGGTGCTTAGGTCAGTTGCCTGGTACAGTTCTAAGCAAGATACATATAGTTTCTCATGGACCTCCTATAGGCAAGTAAGTATATCCAAAAGAGAACTTTGGAAAAGAAAATCCAAATGCTGATGAAATTCTTTAATTTTTCTGCTCCTTTTATTTGTTCAATTGATGTAAATAATGGAGATAGGACATTTTTAGTTATTAAAAATAACTAGAAAGTCATGAAATAAGTTATGTTGCATCTAAATGCAAACTAACAAAATAATACATGAATAAGTGAGAGAAGAAGGTGTTAGAAAATAAAATATCCAAGCCGGGCGTGGTAGCACAGGCCAATAATCCCAGCACTCAGGAGGCTGAGGCAGGAAGACTGTTGTGAGTTCGAGACTAGCCTGAGCTACAAAGTGAGTTTAAGGCCAGCCTGAACTGCATAGTGAGACCCTGTCTCAAAAAGACAAAGAAAGAAAAGAAAATATCCAAATTTTCTAATGTCAGGCATCTTATAGTACTTTTACATATCCTATCTTTAATAACCTACAGAGATTATTTACATGCATTAAAAATTCCAACAAAAGATTATTTAATATCTTAGTAGCATGTATTTAATTACTTTTGAAGATAACTAAATGGTCACATAAATTGTCATGTCATAATTGAAGTTTTTGGATTCTAATTATGCTAGAGTTATTATGATCTATTTATTATTGGCTAATGTGCTCTTTACTATTTGCTCAACAGAATACATAGCATAAATAATCTCAGAGCACCTCCACATACACATACACCACAAACTAATTTATTTTGTTGGTAAAACCTTTATGGGAGTTACAATTCCATGCTTGTTTTTATATCTTTTTAATGTGAATCACTGAAATTTGATATTTTATATTTTTAAAAGATCTTTGCCAATGTAACTTAATATTTTTTGCCTCCAGTACCATTTTCTATGATAAATGATAAAAACAATTCCCAGATTTAAGTCACATAAACACTAATTCTTCTTTCATGTTTAATCAAGATTCTCTTTTTTTTCCCAACAGTGTAACGAAACCTAGGGTGCAAACTCTGGAAAATGCTAACAAACTGATTTATTAGAAATGTGCATTTTCTTTGCTCAGTAGGATATAATCAAGAGACTACCGATCTGATAAAAATAGATATTTCACTTGATTTGAGGCAAATTATTCCATATTGAATAATTAAGTAGATATGCATGGTCCAGATATATGTGTACCTTTAAAGCAGTGTTTCTCAAACTTTATCACAAAACAGAACATCTGAAAGCCGTCATGATCCTGAAAGAGAATGAATTCTTGGCATATTTAATAATATAGGAATTGGATTCAATACTAAGAAAAATTATAAGTTTACTATATGCATATAGTATAAAATTTTTAAGCTGCATATAGATGCTCAAACAATTGAGTAATTCTTCAAGTAGTCATCATTCTGACCAAATCCATTGATACATTTTATAATGCTTGGACATTCATTTTGTCAGATTCCTTGGAATCACCTTTTAACCAACATTTTTGGGGGTGAAAATGATACATAACAAAATGAAATCAAATATAAAACTCGAGGAAGAATAGCCAAATTGAGCTCAGCAATGGAATATCTTCCCCATGTTTTCAGTCTATCCTTATATAACTTGAAGACCATTACTCATCTGTATTATAGTTTTCTAATCAAAAGATGAATTTGACAATCAATGTCACTTCAATCTATACATGAACAGTTCTTAAAATAAAGATCCTAAAAATTTATTCAATGAGATACTTTCTAAAACATGTATTTTGAGAATAGATCTTATTTCTCTGAATATGTCTATATAATGTTTTCCTTATGATAAGGTATGTATTATGAGTCATGACTAAATACTACTTTAGGGGTAAATTGTTTAAACTTGGGAAATAACATGGTAAAGAAAATGGTAAGTAACTGGTGTTTTTTACATCCTCATCAATTTGTTTGACAATATAAATTCACAAGTGGACAAGGTAATCTTTTCAGTTTTTGGTGTTTAAACACATCTCTTTGAACAGACTGTCTTCCCTTTTCATTTTCTTGGTCTATTCTGGCATGAATTTATGGGTCATTTTCTCTTGAATGTTTTATATTGACTTCTCTTTTTCTTTGAGAACATAAGAATGCTCTCTCTTTCTTAAATGCTTTTAGAATACATATTTTTATTTTTCATTAGTACATGTTTACAATATATAGTAATTACTTTGTTCATGGAGAGATGTACATTTTAAAATTTTTTATTAATTTTATTGAGAAATAAATAGCAATGAGATAGTTTCAAAACAGTTTAGTATGTCCTTGTACTGTAACACCCTGTAACTCAGATGTGTCCCAAATTTTCTCATCAAGGAGATTATGGGGCCAGAGAGGAATGTGATCAATGATATAGAGTGTGCCTAAGGAGAGTCACATGGACAGAAAACATTCTCTCAGGCTTTCACAGAGGGCCAATTGGTCAAGCAATGGCTGTGACTCATCCACATGGCTGACACTAACAAAGGATCTACAAAACATCATACAGGGCTTCAGGGTAAGTCCTGAGGGGATTTGACTGACCATGTCAAATACAAAAGTCACATTTCTTGTTTCATAGGTCTTGCTTTATCTTGGTCTTAACCATCCAGCAGAAAAGTATAAAAACAAGTTATAAAATGGAAAAGGCTCAAGTCAACAACTTCTGATATCACCAGTCCCACAGATAACCCATTACTATTATGGGCTACTAGACTATATTGGGTTTGTTGAATTAACACACGTACAATATTTAAATGGCAATGGAATACCCATTTCTAGCAAAATTAAACAAAAAAAGGGGCTACAAATGAAGGACCATTTTTTATCTCTATATGCAAAATACTGTCCTACTAATCGGTTTTGAAACTGTCTCGTTATTTGTTTCTAAATGAAATTATTTTAAAAAAACAGGTTAGTAGGACAGTTCCAATAATTAATACATTGCACATTATTGTCATTGTAGTAGTTATTCATAGTACAAGACACAGACATAATATCCTGTATTAGTAGAAATCTCATTGAATTAAGAAAAAGTAGCTCTATATCTAACTATTTTGTATATACAGATACAAAATGGTAATTCATTTATATCCCCTCTTTGTTTAGTTTTGTCAGAGATGAGTATTCCATTGCCATCCAAATATTGTAGGTGCGTGAATTCAGCAACATATTCCAATATAGTCCAGTAGTCCATAATAGTAGTGGGTTTTCCGTAGGACTGGCAACGTCAGAAGTTTTTGACTTGAGCCTTTTACAGCTCAGCACACTAATATGGCTTTACTTTTTAGACCTTGTGTTTACACCTTTCTGCTGGATGATTAAGACAAAAGTAAAGCAAGACCCACATAACAAGAAATGTAAAAATATGGAGCACTTCATGAGTTTGCATGTCATCCTTGTGCAGGGGCCATGCTAATCTTTCCTGTATTGTATCAATTTTAGTACATGTGCTGCTGAAGCAAGCACAGGAGATGTACTTGTACATAACAAATCTTGAGGCTTTTCATCCCCCTTCTCTGCCCTGCTTCCTTTTTGGTGCCTTTTGCTTTTGCAAGGGGTCTATCCACCTATTCCTGCTATTTTTTATTTTCCTCTTTATTGTATTTATGCATTATATTTCCTATTAAAGAGAAACTACATGATATTTAAGCTTGTGTGCCATATGTATTTCACGGAACATTTTATTTTTTCTACTTACATTATCAATATAAAATTTGATTTGCTAGTAAAACCAAACTATTAAATTTTGGTAATATCATTGCCTCATTTAATCATTTAATGAAGCAAAACACAGTGAATCAGCTGGCTTGAGTGTGCAGGTAAAACTTATTTTACAGATACTTTTTCCTAAAACCATTTCCGTGCGTTTATTTTGGGTGAAAAAACCAATCATGCCATTTATCACTTTTTTTAGTATGTACTGACACCAAAATTATCACCTTTCAAAACATCTTCACTTAATCTTTACAGTAACTGCATGCTAGGCATGAGTACTCATCTGGCTTTTCTTTATAACAGTGGAGAACATTGAGATTTAGAGATTTCTAATAATTTGATGAGGTCAAATGGCTCCTAAGTGAAGAAGAGCTCATCAGATTCCAAGACTGAGATCTTGACAATAGTATACATATGTAACCCTAAAATGCTACCACATTTGCTAAAAAGTTTATAGCTGAATATGTGAGGAAGTATAAAATGTTGATGAATTCAAATTAGAGGGCTTGAGAGATAGCACAGCAGTCTAATTGCTTGGCTGGTAAGCTCGAGGACCTGGGTTCGATCCATGGTACTGCAGGCCATGCTGGCCCTGAAACATGGTATGGTGGTACATGGCTGTAATCCCAGCACTGGAGAGTCTGAAACAGGAGGGTCACTATGAGTCCAAGATGCATAGTGAGACCCTGTACCAAGTAAATAAATAAATAGAAAAGCAATTTCTTTTTACATTTTTTGTTCTTGTTTTGAAATTCTGTGCCATTTGTATAATCACTGGTAACTGTTTGTGTCTTTGTTATTGTTAATTGTTTTTACTCTTTAAAATAATTTTTAAAAGCCATCTCTTCTATGTTATATTCATTCCATCATATACATTCCAGACCAGGAAAACTTGCTCTGACCCTGAACTCAACACACCTCCATGCCCTTCTCTGTTTGAAGAAAAGGCCAATTCTCTGTTTAAGAAGGTAGTCCTCCTTATACAGTCATCCAGGGTCATCCCTTCCCCTAACCCTCCTCGCAATAAGAATAAAGAAGCTTTTGTTTAAGCCTTTTCTAGTACAGAAACTAACATGTAATGGGAGAGAAACACATGATTTATGGAATTGTCAACTGCATTAAAAATGAATTAGAGACTGATCTACCTGTCAGGAGGCCTTTTCTCTCTTAGAAAATTTAAAACTCCTTGTTTAAAATTCAAACACCTATGCCCCTTGTGGCTATAATTGGCTTGGACTAGCCATAGCCAAATGAACACATGTGGACAATAGAGCCAAATAATGCAATTTTATTGAAATATGCATGTGGCTTTTTTGTTGGCGGGAGAGTATATTGCTATCCCACCATATATACTTAGTTTAAAAATGCAGCATAAGGAAAAAACCAGATCCCATCTGCCAGCCAAAATGCTATAAAGTAGAAAAATCAGTTTTCTAATGAATCCATCGAGAGTAACTGAGATATTTTTTTAATGTAAGGGCAAATAAACTCTTGAGCAGAGTTGCATAGCCATGTAGTATTCTTTTAATTTATAGCTAAACCAAATCCAAATTCTGGTTTTAGCTAAATCAGAGTGTTCCCAGAAGAGAGAATGATTAGACAGTACAAGTAGACTTACACTGACCTGTTTCTGAGAGCTGGCTCGCAGTGTAAGGGGACTAGAATTCCACTCTCAAGACAAGTCAACATTTCTTATTTCATGAGACTCACAGAACGACTTGGCTAGATTTTCTGTTTTCTTTAGCACACGTTCACAAGAAACAGAGGGCCACTCTTCATATTCCAGTCTGTGGGAGTATAGAAGAAGGCCGGGCACCTGCTATTTCTTCTTTGCAGCTGGCATTTTCTGGCTCAACTCTAGACTTCCCTCTTGTTGAACATCTTTTCCTTACAACTCAGGAAAGATCCTTCACAATGAGAAATGTGACTTTCCATCTCATCTTTGTGTTGTATGAATTAAATTATCTTGGTCATTCATTTGATTCACCTAATTCAGGAAGGGGATGACTTTTGTGTATGTACAATGTAGGTTAATGTAGGCTTCTTCTTCTTCTTATTATTATTATTGTTATTATTATTATTATACTATTCAACTGTTTTGGATAATAATATGTATAAATCATTTGAAGTCATTTAAAAAATCTCCTGACCCTCAGTCCTCAGGCTTGGAGTCAGAAACCTTAGTGTAAATCCTAGTTCTACCTCCATGCAGCTATATACTTCAAACAAACAAAAAAACACCTTATGATGTTGAATATCATTTTACTTAACTGGACCAAGAGCAGCAAGGCTCTTCGCTCAGAATTATCAGCTAGCTCAAATAAAGAAAAGAGAGTATCAGTGGGAACTTAAAGAAGCTTAGCAAATATGAGCAGCACAGGGCCTATAGAATGTAAGTCTTATCCATTACTAATAATGCCATTGACCATCATAATAGTGCACACGGATTGTTTTCATTCACACTCTTAGACTCAGAAACCAGAAGTATGATAATTTGGCATGCTGTAAGTTTTAAGCTGAATTACAGTGACAAACCTGCAGAAACACAAATGTCACTCTGGGACCTTCTCTTTCTCTCTGAGGACAGCTTGTGACAATGTCCTGTCCTGTACCTGGAGGGAATAAATGTCACTTGGAGTCAAAGAAGAATCGAAATAAACCAGTTCCGCTAAATTCTGCTAGTCGTGTTACCATCAGAAGATGCCTTTCACTCTTCTCTTAATCATTGTCTTTCTTTTAATATGTCCATAAAAACAGTTTTTCTGGACCTTTGAATCTTCATTTGTGGCAGTTTTTGTATCCTGTATAGCTTTTGGAAAATGAATTTATTGTATTTCTTTCCTATATTTTAGAGAAGGGCCTATAGGGGGGTCAGGGTCTCACTACTAGATTGGACTTGTAGTGATTCTCCTGTTTACAGCCTCCCAAGAACTGGGATTACAGGTGCCAGCCACCCTGCCCAGTCTCAATCGCTGGCTCAGCATACCCTGTGGGGTGAAGTTGGCATGGCAGGCCTGTGGACTGAATCCCAGTCCCTGTCCCTGCTTGCAGGCACTTTAATCTGCTGAGCTATTTGGCTAGCCCAAATTTATTATACTTTTCTCTAATTAATCTATTTCTTTTGCATTTAGGGGCTCACTAAATCTCTTGATGGGTGGGGGAAAGATTGTATCTTTTCTTTCCATTATTACTGAGTGCAGAAAGGTACTCTGAGCATCAGATCTGCATCAGATTCTCAGTGCCTTAGCAGTCCTTGAGCTAATTACACTCATTACAGTTTTCCTTTGCAGAAAGTGCTTTATCAATATTGTCCTTACAGGATAATACTTTACAAAGAATGAATAACAACACAGGAGGAAATGATGGAAAGTTTATCATTATATATTTGAAGTTAAAGTTGCTTTTAGAAAATTTAGCATTCAGAGTTAGAGTTACCATTCTATCATGTCTTCATATCAAAGAAGCAAGCTAAAAGAAATTCACGCCTTTAATAATATTAAATACACTCAAATAGCCAAATCATCCCTCCAGTACTTACACTTTTGAGTAAAACAGATTTGCTGACATCTAAGTTCTAAAGCGCTACATTAATTTTTTTATTAGAAGATAAATTGTTACTGTTGTTGACAACAAAAGTGTATAGTACCATTTGGATGGTTACTAAAAATACTATTAGAAGAATGTTTACTTCTTAATTAGTAGTCAGAGCATTGTACACATCATCACACAGGAAGAACAAGGAGAATGGAATGTTCAGGAAGGTCATTCACATAATCTCTATGAACAATTCCTATAAAGTGGTGTGAAAGTTATGGGAGAACTGCCCTTGTGCTTAAAATCCATAGTAACATGATGGAATAAATTAGACAGTTCACTGTGTCCTGTCATTTCTGATTCTAATTTAATCAAAGGCTTAATTAGGAACAGTTTGCTGCTTTTTTAGCGTTGGTCCCCAGGCCAGCTTACCCCAGTGTACAAATCAACACTTTCTGTCTATGAAGGAGAGAGGTAAGAGCCAGGCAGAGAGAGAAAAGAAAACAAAAATCCAAAACCTGAAACCTGTAGGGTACAGGCCCAATGTGTTCAATGTATAAAATAATAGATTTTGAAGCTTGAAAAGGTCTAAGAGCACACAGTCTCATCTCTCATTCACTGAAACAATCATTTCCACAACCTGATACCCACACCCACTTGCCTTGGATGCTTTCAAGTGTTCTGAAATATTAATCTGTCCCATTATTGCTAGAAATGTCTTTCTTAAACTAACACATGTGATACCTTCATAGGATTTCCAGTCTTGGAAATTAAGTCTTTTTGTTTTTTCATTTTATGCATTTGGTACAGATTACATTTGTACTTATTACACAGTTCAGACTTGTAGTGATCCTCCTGTTTTCAGCTTTCCTAGTGCTAGGATCACATGCATGCACCACCATGCCCAGACTCAGCTGAGGGCTCAGCACACACTGGAGGTGGGGCCAGCATGGCATGCAGGATCAGAGATCAAACCCTGGTCCTTGTGTTTGCCAAAGCAGGTGCTTACTTGGCTGAGCTATCTCACCACCCTGGAAATTAAGTCTTGATTCTCTTCTTCTTAGGAGCCCTTCAGTTAGTTCCATGTTTCATTGCTCTCTTGCACTTCAAGCAAAAACTTAATAGTGCTTTTGTTGTAGGCAGTGAGTTAGATAAAAATGTTTTTAGGCAGTCAGTTAGGGCCAGGCCCTCGAAAGAAATAATAACAGGAAACAAGATGTCTGCAAGGGAGGGACAGAGGCTCCTGCTGTGAACCAGACCTAAAGGTCAAACAGATGCTAAAAGAGTAACACCAGAGATTGATATTCTAAATAGGTAGGGATAACCTAAAATGACCCAAGTGAGTCACTAGCCCCACCCTTGAGGGGAAGAGACCCTGTCCCATATTCATGCCTGCTTACTATGTGACTCACTTCCTCATTTGGTCCTGGGCCTAATCAACTTTACCTGAGCAATGGTGCTTGTAATCCCATTGGTTGACCATAGTTTTGTCCCACCCCACATCCACCTAAGGGAGACCTCTTTTCTACCTTAGTCCCACATGGTTTTGCCATATAAAAATACCCAGAAAGAGGCAACTTCCTGGGTAACCTTCTCGGGACCCCCTTCTGTCCCTGTCCGACAGAAGCTTTTCTTTCCAACAAAGTTTTATCCACAATCTCTGTTTGTTCCTAAAATTCGTTCTTCAGCTTTGGAGAACACGAACTCATTAAGGTCAGGTTGAATTTTACTTCCCTGTACACTTTCACCACTCCAGACACTATTGCAACCCTTGTCTGGATCACAAGGTAACAGTGTTTCTTGTAGTTCCCAAAGCTGTTAGCTGTGGTTTAAAATATATTATCATATAAGACTTTCTGGCCTTTTTCTGATTATATAAGAATTATGTTTATAGTGGTGATTCATCTGTCTTCCTTCTTCCAAGAGAACTGCTATTCATATTTTCACATGCTTTCCCTTATTTGTATATATTGTGTGCCATTTTTTAGAAAACTGGATTATGTAAATAATGTGACCTGTTTAGTTTCTGATGTCAAGGTTTGAACAATTTCCTATGTCTCTTTAAGGAGATATTTCCACCTGTTCATCCTAAATCTAATCCTCTATACTCAATCATGAAAATATCCTCCTGACCCCTTCACCCTAAGCACTGCAGAGAATCCTTTTGAAGTATTTAGTCAACATTACAAAGATGGCTTCAAAGACTTGAAGCACTTGCCAGGTAATCATTGATAACAAAACACTTTACGTACAATGGAAAGTGATGATTTTTATTTAGAAAGTTAGCTTAAACTAAGAACACTTCTGCCTTGTTGACCAAGTCTTCTTTTTGAAAAGACACTTCTCTCAAGCAGATAAAGGCATTTACACTTGCTATTCACCTGGCATTTAATCTTTGTAGTCTCGTGGTGACAAAACGAATGCCATTAGCACAGGGAGACTCTCCTGATGACAGGTGGATCTCTAGTGAAAGGAGCCTCTTGATGGTAAGGCAGCCCAGGGCTTTGTAGCCATAGTTACTTTAAGTCTGAGATTATAAATGTGTTGTCTCCATTATGAAAGATGCATTAACATTCCATTATGTCTCCCCTTGGAAACCTTGTTATTCTGGCCAGCCTGTTGACTTACTTATCTCTTAAGAGATGGCCAAGTTTAGTTAACCCTTAAACATTAACCATGAAGATACGCCCTAGAGGGGTGGGGTGAGAGTGCAGAGGATTCTGGGGTTCTTGAAAACAAAAAAGAATCATCCTAATGAAATGTTCTAATTCTGAGAGACATTAGATTTGTTTTCTTAGAGTTCTTTCCAAGAATTTGCTCCTAGTAATCCAAAAAATTCTGGAAATAACCTTTCATAACCTTATGCATGCACCTGCATGATAAGAAGGGTGAAACGGCAGGTATTTTGGAAAATAGTCCTTAAGATGAAATTTGCAATCTATTCTGCAGCTAATCATGCATCTAGTTGTAGCAGATGTTTTCTTGTAAATGGTAAAAAGTATTCATTGTCAACCACTGGTATTATTTCATATTCATGACAGGCAGTCAGCTGTCCCCTCATGGCTAGGCTGTCACCACATTTGGGGAAAGGACTACCTTGGTTTTTGTTTTCCTTCTGCAGCAGACAAACCTGACAACCACAGAATTTTATGGTTTTTATCTGCATTAAGAGGTTGGTTATTGTAAACGGCTATGTTTATTATGGGAATACTATATTATTTCTATTTACATTAAGGTTTTTGAAGAGCATCTCAATATGAGTTACCTCTCATTTATAATAAACTTTTACCATGAGGAGACTTCACATTGATTTCTCAAAAACCCTCCAAAGTCCAGTATTAGTTTTTCTCAATGATCTTTCTAATGTTTCTCTTCGCCTTGTAAAACAAAACGTAACTCTCACTCAAAGCAGGACTATATCACTCAGTATGATAGAGCTCCCCAAGTTGACTCATACTGACCTCACTCTTGTGCATCCTGAGGAATTTATTTATTTATTTATTTATTTATTTATTTATTTATTTATATCAGGGATTAAACTCAGGACCTTGGGCTTGCCAGGCAGGTGCTTAAGCTGCTGAGCTATCTACCCAGGCCCCTCATCCTACATAATTTATCTTAAATAGTTTCTCAGAGAAACTTACTGTTACTTTGTGGTAAATTTACGAGCCTATTGCCTACTACCTTGTCATGTTCTATACCCTGGTAGCGCCTTAAATTTATTCATATAGCTCAGTACATAGCAGTTCTCCATAAACAGTTGCTGAATGGATAACACTGCATGCTACTCTAGGCTTCTTGAAACACAAGCTTTTCTGTAACGTCACCTTATTAGTTTTATCTGAGAAAGGAAAAAACAAAACAAAACAGGGCAACTCTATGCTTTGGAAGGCAAACTTTACAATACTGAACTTGGTTATGTCTAGGATTACATCCTGAGGAAAGCTCAAGGGTAATATTGGGTCACAAGCAAACATACAAAAATCTTCCATGTGATGAAAGTGGTCAAAACATCTTGTTTTTTCAAAGTAAGTTTTGGGAGTGGTAAGAAACATTTCACCCCATTAAGAAGACTGTGCCACCCTTGTACATTTGTCTCTTTCCTCCAAGTGTAAGGAAAAACGTCACAATTAAAATGGGAAAAAATAAATGAAGATTCAGGGTTAATGCATTCTTAGAAATGATATTTGTATGGAGGACATTCCTCTTCACTCTTAGAACTGTCAAGAATAATTTTAATATATGTAATACACTAATAAGACCATGGGGAAGTATATTAGATACTCTCTGATCCTTTCAAGTCTATGTAAGAAGTTTGACAAAGGACTTATTTTCTAATTTGGAAATATATGTATAATAAAGGCATAATATAAAAAAATTTTATAAGACAAATGCTAAATTGCATTTCTTGAAATGGATAAAGTTTAAATTAAACCCAGAGCTTGTAAAACCGCTATTTTGGAAAGAGAACCAAACTTGAAGTCTGGGACCCAAAGCTGTAGCAAATCTCTCTGCTTTAAATGATTGTGTGTGTGTGTTACCTTATTTGATATTCAGTTTCGATACAGGTGTAACAATTAGATTAATTGACCTTAAATGTGACCTCCCAGCTTTACCAGTTTGTGATTCAAAATGCTCAAGCTGTTTAGACAGCTCCAGCTGGTTACACTGAAATTGCTTTGTGAATGAGAAGAGAAGAGCTGTCTTGAAGGGTATGGGCTGAAGAGAGTGGCTGGGAAAAGCAGCAAAATGCTTTTGGATTAGAAGATGAATAAGTGGGAACAGTGTATTTTAGTCTCCTGGGGCTGTCCTAGCAGGGTAACACAAACCATGTTAAAACAAAACAAAACAAAACACCCATAGAAATATAGTACCTGACAATCCTATGGTCTGAAGCCAAGATATTCTCAGGCCATGTCTCCTTGAAGACCCAGAGGGATGAACCCTCCATTGCAGTTCTCTACTGTCCTCTAACTCACTGGTAACTTTGGCATTCGTCTTCTGTAGATGCAATGCATGTCATTCCCCTGCATCTCTGTCTCTGTCTCTGTCTCTGTCACAGCAGTCTTTTAAGGATACCAGTCATCATCAATTAGATGCCCAGTGTATTGCACTGTGATCTCATCCTAAGCAATAATGTCTGCAATTATTCCATTTCCAAGAAAGCCACATTCCGAGATACTAAGGATTTCAACACAAGTCTTTCCATACAGACCCCATATTCAACCCATAAAATCTTGTTTCCAAGACTGGATGTTTTTTTCAACCCACCAAGAAATCTATCTGAATATTTATTTTTTTCAGTTGCTCCTCTTGGAAGGGGTAATATCATAAATATGTCCTCTATCTGTTTCTATCATGTGTAACTTTTATAAGGCCACCCACCCATTGTATAACCTAAGAATCTAGTAATTTTTCCCACCTTCAAGAGCCAGTGATCATGCTTTTGAGAATTCAGGACACATGCTTGAAATGAGTGAAAGGCTACAAGATCAAAACAAGTGTTTTAATAATATATACCATTATTGTTTGTGTAAACAAAAACATTTGCTTTATTAAAGGCAAGATACTACAAATGTTTTAAGTATAAATTATATAGATAATAATAATGTATTATATGTTTCCCCCAAAAAGCTAAAAGAAAGGATTTTAGAATCTGCCAAAAAAAAAATGATAAATATTTGAGGAAATAAGTGTGCTTACTTTATATAGAACATTACACAATGCATAGATAAAGAAGAACAATAGAAGGTACTAGAAAATATGTACAATTATATGTGTATAATTTGAAAATTGAGATAAAATAAAACTAATTTGTAATATTCTTCTCTGTGCATTTTTCTTCTGTAGAATTTCATTAGAAATATTTTCATTAAAATGCAACCATTACTGCAGTTATAGTCCAGACTGTTTTACTGTTTATAAGTATAAAATATAACACATATTCATGATGTCTGATAATGAAATTTAAATCATTTTTAACAGAAATATTTTGGCTGTGGATTGAATGGATTTTTATTATTAGCTATAAATTCGATCTCTGAGATTGGGAGAATATGGTCTAAGATTCCTTCTAATTGCTACCTGGGGTCTATGCATTGAGATTGGAGGTCATTTGATTATAAGTGCACAGGAAAGATGTACTTGTGAAGTCCTACTACAGTGAATAAAATGGATATGAATAAAATGGACAGTGCTTTCCATAGAAAAGCACCGTATTTTGAGGAATATAGTAAATCAAGAGGAGATAGGAAAAATCAAGGAGGAAATGGTCTTCAATTTAGACAGGAGGAAGAAATGAAACTCTTTGTAAAAAGCATAGTTGTCTATCTGGAAAAGCTGACAAATTAACAGCAAACAAACATTCTTGGGATTATAGCAACTTTCCAGAATACTTGGCAAATGGACAAATAATCAATGAACTAGTAGAGTTTGAAATTAAGGCATAATATTATTTAAATAACATCCAAAATGTGAAAGACTTAAATATAAATCCAATAAAATAAGTATAAGAATAACTGTGGGAGACTTTTTAAAACTTGATAAAAGAAATCAAATGGCCATATAAATGGAGATATTGCATGTGCATGGATAGGAAGGCAATATTACAGTGATGTTACTCCTTTACAGATTCAACATAATTCCAGTCAAGTTCCCAGAAAATCATTCCATGGCTATTGAAAAATTTAATCTACAGTTTATATTGAGAAACAAAAGACCCAAACTTGCCAATATGATAGTCAAAGAGAAACATGTTCCTTAATACTACCAGCTGTTACCTTGCCCAGTGTTTCAGAAATTTCCCTCTTTGGTATTTAATTAAAGTACAGGAAAATTTAATGCATACAAAAGTTTCATGAAGATATTTATAAAAGCCTTATTCATAACTGTGAAAATTTGGGAGCAACCAAGATATTCCTTAGTATGTAGAAAGATAAACTGTGGTACACATTTATAATAGAATATCACCAAGCACTGAAAAAAAGTAAATATCTGACCATGATAAGACATGGAAAAAATATAAAAATGCATATTTTATGAGAAACCAATGCAGAAGTGGCAAGTACTTTATGATAACAATTAAACAATTCTAGAAAAAGCAAAACCATTCTAAAAAAAAGCAAAAGAGATCAGAGATTGATAGGAAGTGGGAGGACAAAAGAAAATATGAAAAGACTAAAGGGGATTTCTCTGTATGGGAAACTATTTTGCATGAAGCTAGAATGAGGGTCTCATATTGTGATATAAGGTGAAAAAACAAAAAAGATAACATCAAATCTGAAGCCTAACCTAGACTACAGATTTAGGATGAAAACTACATGTCAATGCAGATTGAACAATTTACACAATAAACAATTCTAGTATGAGATGGTGGCAGTAGGAAATGCTACCTTCCACTGCATTTTGCTCTAAACCTTAAACAAGTAAGAAGCACATGTGTAAAGTGAGTAGAGAGCAAAAATTATAGGAGTGGTTAAATGAAGTTTCAGATATTAAAAAGAGCAGAATTCTAGAATGCTTTTGATGAACTTACTGCATATGATTAAGGAAAAATAGTCAAACTAAAAGATATGTAAATAGAATTTTGGGGGGTGAAATGTAAAGAAAGAAATGAGAGCAAGGTGTTAAAACTAAAGTATACAAGCATCATTGGAAATGGTCCAAAGGTGTAACATGCATATAATTGGAATATTTTTTTCAGAAAGATGAAAAAAAGTAAAGGAAGTAGAAAAAATATTTGAATTAAAAATATGAGGATTTAATACAAGAATTAGCTCAAAATTATATAGTCATGAACCTCAGAAAACTCCAAACAGGATAAATAATAGCAAGCATAGGGATGTAGATCTAATTCCGTGGTAGAATATTTGTTTAGTTTTCACAAGGCTTTTGAGTTTAATTTGTAGCATCAAATAAATAAATAAGGACCAGCCAAATAGCTCAGCAGATTAAAGCACCTGCAAGCAGGCATGGGGCTGGGAGATCGAACCCCAAGCCAGCTGTTCAGGCACCGCCCCCAGGGTCCACTGAGACATCAATTGAGTCTGGGCGTTGTGTTGTGTGCCTATAATCTCACCTCTTGGGAGGCTGTAAACAGGCACATCACTATGAGTCCAATCTAGTAGTGAGACCTTGAACACCCGGTAGACCCTTCCCTAAAAAATACAAATAAAGGAATCAGTAAATAACAACTGTATAACTCTGAAAATAATAGTCAAACTGCAGAAGACTGAAGGCAAGAAGGAAATATTAAAATATTTCAATTAAATTATTACAATTAAACAATTATAGGAAAAGACAAAAGAAAAACTGAAAATAATAGTTATAAAGTGTGTCTTGGTTCCTCTTCTCTCATTGCTGGGACAACCACCTGATACCAAAAATGAGGGAAAGAAAGGCTTATTTAGCTCACAGTTACTAGAAGTGTCAGTTCATGTTCAGCTGGCTTCAAAGCAGGGCGGCACATGGCAAGCAGAAATCTCCCATGGTGGTGGCAAACAGCAGAGAGTAAACTGAATGAGCAGCAGCGACAATAGTGATAGAGAGGAAGACTCTTTCTCTTACATTACATTCAGGCTATCTGGCTCAGGCTGGGTATAGCACTCACACCCATAATCTCAGCAGTACTCAGACCCATAATCCAAGCTTTGGATCACCCATAATCCCAGGGGATCATGAGTTAATCATAAACTCCAGAAGTCCCTGCCCCACGACTGCATGAGGCTTTGGAGGGACAACTAGACACAAACCACAATAAGGTGGTAAATGAGTTACTTGGAAGGGTGATCTCAGTAGAAACCATGCAAACAAGAGTAGAGTTATGTGAAATTTTTTAAATGTTGAAAGAACTTTGAATTCTATGTTTTCAAAAGTTATCCTCCAAAAGTAGTAGAGCTATAAAGACTCTTTGATGAATAGAAACTAAAATAACTTACTATAAGTTCTACCATGCAAGAAATGTTAAAAGATATTAAATGTTAAAATGTATCTCCCATTCTTGTGAGAGAAAGACATTAAATAAAGCAGAAACTCAGAAATGCATCAATAAAGAACACTGAAAAATAAATGATGATGAAAAATAAGCACTTCTATATTTCTTGTTCTTAACAGACCCAAAAGAAAGCTACATAAAGTAATTGTAGGATGAACACATTGGATTAACACAACATATGAGTAACTTCAATGAATGATAGCTATATCACTGAAAATGGAAAGGGGAATTCAGAGAAACAATGTATAAGATACCTGCATTATATATCATGCAAACCATGATATCATGGTATCATGATGTTTGAAGGGCATTAACTGGGAGGTGTCTTGCAAAGGGGCTGGCTAAGCTCAGAAACCAGAGAGGTTATTGCACTCAGCTGGTAGCACTCAGCTGGTCTTAGGCCCATAGAAGATGCACTGATGACTTCAGGCTGAACGACTCTGGTCTTGGCCAGAAGGTGCAGGCTCATTGAAATTATCCACTGCACTGCCCAAAACCTACTGCTGGCTTGTTGGGATAAATCATCATAAATCTGGACTGTCTTCAAACATTATCTAGCAGTGACAGTAGACACAAACCTGGAAGTGGATCTCTCTTTCTCTTTATCTCTCCCTCTCTCATTTTTGCAGTTGTGGATTTTTCTCCCTTCTTCAGTGTTTCATCTTGTCTTTATGTGAGTACAAATGTGGCTTATAAACTCTTTGTGGTTGCTCTATTTGTTTTTATCTCTTCCTTCTCTCTTTCCCTTCAGTCTTCTGCACTATTTTCAAAAAGTTAGTGTGATCTCCTTTGCCTTCTGACCTCACTTCTAAACTCTTCTTCTTCTACTTCTCTATTTTCTCCCTACCCCTTTCTAAATTTTAATCACTGAGGATAAAATTGATATATATATATATTACATATAGCATATAATTTTCTGATGTTTCAGGCTTTATTATATATTCATTATATCACCACAAACCTTACTTATATGGTTCAACATGGCAAATTAATGGTCAACTCAGTTTGCCATTTTCTAGGCTGTTTGATGCTATTGTCATTGCTATGAATGCTTATCATAGGAGATAAATAGAATCCATAAAGCAGACTGAAGGAAATATCCAGCAAAATAAATGTTCAATGGAAAGTTTCCACGGCTGATTAAACCAATTTGAGGACAGGATCTTGTATACAGAAGGCAGCCTTGCAGTTAGCAATCATGAAAAAAAGATTTCTTAAAAACAACAAAGGACCATGAGAAATAAATCCAGCAGCTGCTAGATGAGGCAACAAATACATTAACATTTATTGGAGTCTGTGAAAAAGCAAGAGATACTACAAATGATATAAAAAATAAAAACTATCCACAGACATCATGGCAAAAAAAAAAATTCTCTAGCAGGGAAAAGGATTTGACATACAAATAAGTGAGGTACATAGAACTCTAATTCACCATGATCAAAAAATTATATACTCAGGCACATCATAGTCAAGATTGCAGAAATTCAACACAAGAACATAATCTTAAAAGCTATTGGGGGGGAGGAAAGCCCATCAAAAACACAGCAAATGTCTCCATACAAACCCTCAAAGCAAGGAGAGTTTGAGTGAAGAATTTCAAGCTCCAAAGGAAAGTAACCTTCAGCCAAGATTAATGTACCCCACAAAACTCTTTTGAAACAGATGGATAAATAAGATACTTCCATAACAAAGAAAATCTGAATATGTATATGACCAACAAACCAGCACTTCAAAATATTTTGAGGACATTAGAAAGAGCAGACAAGGACTACAACTTCATGAACAGCAGAAGGAATCCACTGGGCAAAGAAGATAAACAGAGAGAAAAATGGAGAGAGTAACCAGGAAAATAACATGAGAAGCATAAGTCAATATGTACCAACTATATCCATCAATGTTAATGGTCTTAATTCACCAATCAAAAGACAGACTGTCAGAATGAATCAAGAAGATAGATCTAATAATATGCTACATAGAAATACTATACTTAATTCAAAAAAAATTCATAGACTAAAGTCAAAGGATAGAAAACAACCCCATATTACAGGAACCTAAAAAAAGCAGGCATAGCTACTCTAATTTCAGAAAAAATAAATTTTAAGCCAAGACTGATCAAGGGAATCAAAGAAGGTCACTACATTCTTATAAAGCAAACAATCCAAGGTAGCAACCATAAATGCAACAAACGTCAGTGCATCCAACTGTATAAAATAAATATTAACAGACATAAAAAATCAAGCACTAATATAATTGTAATGGGGAATATCAATACCCCACTGTCACAAAAGGCAGATTAACTAAACAAAGAAATAAAAATATTATAACTGAATCAAAATTTTGAACAAGTTAGTTCAGTAGATGTCTGCAAAGTGTCCCGCCCCACAACATCACAATACACAATTTTTTTTCAGCTGCACACAGGGCATTACCCAAAACAGATGACATCCTGCCTTACAGAATAGGTGTAAGTACATTCAAAGGAATTGAAATTATCTTATGCTTATTATCCCATGCAATAAAATTGGAAATCAATGGCAAAAGAAATCATAGAACTTCATAAACACATGGACACTAAATGCCATCCTCTTGAACAAACATCTGAGACTCCTCCTGGGTAAAGGATGAAATTAAAGAATTAATTAGACAGTTTCTACAATTAAATGATAATGACAATACAATATACAATGTTTTTTATTTTATTCATTTATTTATTTATAATTTTGTTGAGAAACAAATAGCAATGAGACAGTTTCAAAACTGATTAGGACAGTTTCAATAATTAATACATTGCATTTTTGTTGTCCTAGTGGTTATTCATAGTACAAGATGCAGGCATATCCTGTCCACAAACATTATTAGAACAAATATTTCTATTCATTGAATTAAGAGAAAGTAGCTGTATCTATCCCAACTATTTTGAATATACAGATACAATATGGTCATTCATTTGTATCCCCTTTTTTTGTTTAGTTTTGTTCGAGAAGAGCATTCCATTGTCATTAAATATTTTATGTGCGTGAATTCAGCAAAATATTCCAATATAGTCCAATAGTCCATAATAGCAGTGACCAGGAATTTATACCACATAATGAAAGCAGTCCGTAGAGAGAAATTTATAGTGAGTACCCCTGCCAGGAAAATACAGCAAGCACAAATAAATAACTTAATTGTACACATCAAACTTCTAGAAAAAGAACAGGCTAAGTCAAAAGGCAAAGCTCCTATGAGGTAAGAAATTATAAATATCAGAGGAGAAATTAGTACATTGGAGACTAATAAAACAACATAAAGAATCAATGAATCCAAGAGCTGGTTCTTTGCAAGATTAAATAAAATTGAGGAATATAACAGACTTGAATGTATAAACATCATGTTATCTCCTAAATGTAAGACACTGGAAGAATAAATAGAGTCCATAGGGTACAACAGATACTGGGAAAGGGACAGAAACTGCCCACAAAGAAAGAACAACTAGGATGGAGGAAAACAGAAAAGACAAAAAGGAATATATTATATACGATAGCTATGGTAACTATAGTGTTAATTTTTATTAGTTCTTTGAAAGGAACAGTGTTTATACTGTTTGATCAATTTTGCGTGCCTATATTCCTATATCTAGTATTCCAAGCAACTACTTTTTTTTTTTTTTTTTTTTTGTCTTTTTGAGACAGGGTCTCACTATGCAGTTCAGGCTGGCCTTAAGCTCACTTTGTAGCTCAGGCTGGTCTCGAGCTCACAACAATCCTCCTGCCTCAGCCTCCTGAGTGCTGGGATTACAGGCCTGCACCACCAAGCCCGGCTTCAAACAACTACTTTGAAGATAACTATGAAATATAATAAACATTGTTAGTTTTGAAATTTTGTGTTGTTTTTATATTTTTTCTTCAAAAAATCACCAAAGAGCTGATGAGATAACTCGGCAGATTTAAGCATCTGTTTTGGGAAGCACAGGATCAAACCCTGGTCCCTCATGACATATCAGCCCCGCCCCCAGAGCATGCTGAATAAGTGACCAAGTCCAGGTGTGGTGGCTCACACCTGTAATGCTAGTGTTGGGAGGCTGAAAACAGGACAATTACTATGAGTTCAAGCTGTGAAGTGAGATCCTGTACTAAATACATAAAAATGAAAATAGAAATGATTAAACCCTAAGCCAATTTTATCATAGGAAAGACTCATATCCAAGCAATTAGGAATGAAAAGGGTGAAATCACAATGAACTCTAAAGAAATCCACATCATTTATACCTACTTTTAGAGATTGTATTCTACAACTCAGAGTACTAACCACTATAGGATCATGGCAAGCCACTTGCAAGGTGGCTAGAAATTGTATTCTAATGCAGTGGAAAATATAGAATAAATGAATGGATTCTTACATACATATGAATTACTAAAGCTGAATCAAGAAGATATAAAAATCCTAAATAAAACAATGTCAACCAGTGAAATCAAAGATGTAATTAAAAACCTACCAATAAAGAAAAGCTCAGGCCCAGATGAAGACACTGCTGATTTCTACAAGAAATCCTCAAACTCTTTAATGAAAGGGAAACAATACTTTTAACTTCACCTGGAATCATACATTACCCTTTTAACAAAACTGGAGAAGGATCCAACTGAGAAAGAGAACTACAGGCCAATCTCCCTAATGAACATAATGTAAAAATCCTCACTAAGACACTAGAAATCAAAATATAGCAAATCATCAATAATACTATACACCATGATAAAGTGGGAATCATTCTAGAGATGCCAGGTTGGCTTAGCATATGTAAACCAATGAAAGTAGCATACCATATTAAAGAGGGTAAGGATTAAAACCATATGATCATCTCAATAGATGGGAAAAATCTTTTGACAAAGTCCTGCAATCATTCACGATTTTGAAAGAAACCCTCCAGAAAATTGAAATGGATTGTCTTTATCTCAATCTGATAAAAAGGCATCTGTCTTGGTTAATTTCTTTTGTTGGGACAGAATCCTTAATGCCCAGAATTAAAGAAGAAGGTTTATTCAGCTCACAGTTGGTAGAGGTTTCAGTCCATATTCTGCTGGCTACAAAGTAGACTGGCACATGGCAGAGAGCAACATTCATGGTGGTAAAAACAGAAAAAGTAGTAAGAGCAAAAAGGAAGGATAAGCCAAGAGTAAGCCTCTTTCCCTGCCTTATATTATATACAGAACTCACCCTAAATTGAGCGTGACTCTCAAACCCATAATGCCAGCATTAAGCTATCAGTCAATCAAAATCCAGAAGCCTACTACATGACCACACGAAGCTTTGGAGGGACACCTAGACCAAAGCAACAGCATCACCTATGACACACCACCAGCCAGCATCACATTGAAAGGACAAAACCTGAAAACTTTCTCTGTAAAATCAGGAATAAGATAAGAATGTTTAAGGCTGAGGAGATAGCTCAGCAATCTAAGTACCTGTCTGGAAAGTACAAGGACCCAGGTTTGATCCCTGGGTTTACCATGCATGTCATGCTGGCCCCAGAACCTTGCACATACCATGCTGGTCACTGAAACAAGGCAAGGTGGTGACTGCCTGTAATCCCAGACCTGGGGAGGCTGAGACAGGAAGATCACTATGAGTCTGAGCTGTGTAGCAAGACTCTGTAGCAAATAAATAAATAAGAATGTCTACTGTCCACTATTTTTTTAAAATTCATTTATTTATCACAGTGTCTCACTACACATCACGGATTCTTTTTTTGCGGGGATGGGGGAGTCAGCTCAGCCTGCCCTGGGGGGAGGGGCTGGCATGGCATGTGGTGCTGGGGCTCGAACTGCGGTCCCTGAGAGGCACTTTAGACCGCTGAGCTACCTTGCAGCCCTGTCCACTATTATTCAACATAGTCCTGGAAACATTAGCCAGAGCAAAGAGAAATAAATGATCGGAATACCTGCATAGAAGACCCCAAACACCTCACTGAAAGATTACTAGAGTTAATAAGCAAATTCTGTAACATAGCTGAACACAAAGTCAACACTCAAAAATCAATAGCCTTCCTGTACATGAATAACAAACTCACTGACAGAGAAATTAAAGACATGATACCTTTCACAATATCATCCAAAAAATGAAATATTTAGGAATCAATCTAATGAAGGTGCAAAAGACTTCTACTTTGAAAACTACAGTACTCATAAAGAGGAGATTAAAGCAGATATCTGAAAACGCAGAACTATGCCTTGGTAGGAAGAACCAATATAGTGAAAACAGCCTTGTAAAACAGTTATACTTGTTTAATGTGATTCCAATCAAAATTCCAATGGCGTATCTCACAGAATTAGAGAAAACAATCCTAAAATTCATTTTGTACCCGAAGATCCCTACAATACAAAGACAATTCTAAGCAACAAAAGCAAGGCAGGCAGCACCACAATCTCTGACTTTAAAATATACTTTAAAGCTACTGTGATTAAAAAAAAAATACTGTGATATGGGGAAAAAGAGAGACCCAAAGATCAGTGGAACAGATTGGAAGATACAGAGAAAACTCCAGACATCCTCCGCCTCCTTATCTTTGACAAATATGTCAAACACACTTACTGGAAGAAAGATAACCAATTTAGTAAATGGTGCTGGAAAAACTGCTTGCACACCCTGAAGATTACAATCAGACCCTTATCTTTACCATTCACTAAACTAAATGTTAAAGGAAACATCTGCATATTAAAACAGAAATGTTAAACCTTCTGAAACATAGAATAAGTAAAACTCTTAAAGACACCGATGTAGTGAAATATGTTATGAATAAAAAGCTGAATACATAGGAGCTATCACAGAGAATTAACATTTGGGTTCTTACTGAAAAAGTTTTTGCACAAGTGGGACCACCAACAGAGTGCAGAGACAATCCACAATGTGGAAAAAAAAAATGGCTGCCAGCTTTTCATCAGACAAAGGATTATTATGGAGAACATGCAAAGAAGTGAAAAACAAAAAAAGAACCACCAAATTTAAAGACTCAATGTAAAAATGGGTATCTGAGGGGCTGGTCAGATGGGTCAGTAGAATAAGTGCTTCCCTGGTAAGCGCAAGGGCCTGAGCTCAATCCTTGGTTCTGAAAAAAAAAATCAATGGGTATCTGAGATGACTATACACTACTCAAGTGAAGAAATATAAACAGAAAATAAATTCATTATAAAAGTTCAATGACATAGGTCATTCAACATAAGCAAATGAAAACAACATTGAAATTCCATCTCACCCCAGAAATAAAGTATATGATCACATCAACCAATAACAAATGCTGGAGGGGCTATAGGGAACAGGAACACTTCTTCACTGTTTCTGGGACTGTCAACTGGTGCAACCACTGTAGAAATCAGTGTGGAGATTCTTCAATAAAACTAGGACTGGGGGTCCCATTTGACCCAGCTATTCTTCTGGTTTTCTTCCTAGAAATACTAAAAACATCATACTGTAGTAATATATGTATATTCATGTTTATAGTAGCACAATTTGTAATAGCTACATCTTGAAAACAAACCAAATGCTCACTTACTGAAGAATAGTTAAAAAGATGTCATATGCTTATATAATGGACTTTTATAGGTAAATTGATACAACTAGAGATCATACTGATAAGTAGCAAACCAGACTAAATGTGCAAAAATTGTATTATCTACCCAGTGTGATAAGCTGAAAGAGTAAATAAGATCCAAAATATACAATACATATTCTAAAGTACAAAGAAACTGTTCAAAAGGAAAGAGAAACTGGGATAGAAAGAGAAGAAAAGAAGGAAGGGAAAAGAAAAAATATATATGTGTTAGATATATTACATTTTACATTAATGTGGATAATTTAATATATGTTAGGTAAAAACATTAATACTAATAATTTTTCTTAGAAATCTTTGTGCTAATATTGGTTGGACAAGTAAATGTCTACAACTTTTACTCTGAGTAACTTAAAGAGAACAATATGCAATGTATTAAGCAATGTAGTATCTTGTTCAGAAAATTTTATTCTTTGAAATAAAAATAAAAAATAAACTAAACAGTAAAATTATCTCCTAAGATCTTACAAGAATTAAGCCAGGAATCAGATATGGAAATACAAATGGAAAATCCCAACATATTTAGAAATTGAACTTCTAAATAATGAGTCAAAGAAGACTCAAGAGCAATTATAAAATATTTTAAACTAAATAAAAATGAAAATAAAATATTAAAAGTGTCATAATTCAGTAAAAACATACTTTGGTTAATATTTATGGCATGATATGTGAGCAAGTAGAAAAGAAGAGAGATCCAAAACAAGTCATGTAAGTTTTTGCCTAGGAAGCTAGAGGGAGAACAACTTGAGACAAGCAGAAGAAAGGGAACGATAAAAATTAGTGTTTATTTGACACAAGCTATGCAATTATTAAAATTCTAGCTTCTTTAATCAAGAAAAAAAGAGAAGACACAAATTGCCAACATCAGAAACTAAAGAGCAATTATCACCACTTACATCACAGACAAATACTGTCAGTAGTATGAGCTCTATGCCCCCAATTTGATAGATTAGATTTCAATGAACTAATTGCCTCAAGGCAAAGGCTATTGAAATCTACACAGGATAAAAAACCCTAATATCTAAGACCACAATCTTAACAGGAGACTTTAACACCTCCTTATCTCAAAAAGATAGATCAACCGGACAAAAAATTAGCAAGGAAGTAGCAGAACTGAACCAGAGCTTGGAACAAATGGACCTGGTGGACATATACAGACTGTTCCACCCTATCACACATGAATACACATTTTTTTCAGCTGTACATGGATCATTTTCCAAAATAGACTGTGTACTAGTCCAGAGGTCATGCCTAAGTATATGCAAGAAAATAGAAATTATCCCATGCATACTATCTGACCACAAAGCAATGAAACTGGAAATAAATGACAAAAGAAACCAGAAAAACCCACTAAATTCATGGTAATTAATCAACACCCTACTCAGAAATCAATGGGTCATAGAAGAAATTAAACAAGAAATTCAACAATATCTACAATTCAATGAAAATTCATGCACAAATTACAGGAATTTATGGTACGCGATGAAAGTAGTTCTTAGAAGGAAAATCATAGCTATGAACTCACACATTAGGAAAACACAACGGGAATAGGCACCCTAATGTTACATCTCCAACAACTAGAAAAAGAAGAGCAAACAAAACCAATACCGCAAAGAGGGGAAGAAATCATAAAGATTAGAGCAAAAAATTAATTCAATTGAGATGAAGAAAACAGTTCAAAGAATCCACAAATCAAAACATTGGTTCTTTGAGAGACTAAATAAAGCTGATAAGCCTCTAGCCACACTCATCGAAAAGAGGAAAGAAAAAACTCAAGTACATGCAATAAGGAAAGAAAAGGGTGAAATCACCACAGACCCAGTGGAAATTCAGAAGATTATCAATAGTTACTTTGAGAATCTTTACACTCACAGAATAGAAGACACAGAAGAAATGGACAGATTCCTTGAAAGGTACAAATTACCAAAACTGAACCAAGAAGACATACCAACTCTGGAGAAGCCAATAACAGCCAACAAAATAAGAAATGCAATAAAAAAGTCTACCGACAAAGAAAAGTCCAGGGCCTGATGGATTCACACCTGAATTCTACAAGAAATTTATAGACAATATAGTCCCTATACTTCGCAAACTCTTCAATGAAATTGAAAAGGAAGCAGTCCTACCAAAATCATCTCTGGAGGCAAGTATTATACTGATTCCTAAACCAGGGAAAGACACAACTAAAAAGAAGAACTACAGGCCAATTTCCCTCATGAACATAGCCACAAAAATCCTCAATACAATCCTAGCAAATAGAATACAGCAAATCATCAAGAAGATCATACACCATGACCAGGTAAGATTCATCCCAGGGATGCAAGGATGGCTCAATATTCAAAAATCTATAAATGTAATACAGTATATTAATAGACTGAAATCTAAAAACCACATGATCCTCTCAATTGATGCAGAAAAAGCTTTTGACAAAGTCCAAAATTCATTCATGTTCAAAGTCTACAGAAAATTGCAATAGATGGACTCTACCTTAACTTGATAAAAGCCGTCTATGACAACCCAAAAGCTAATATAGTCCTAACTGGGGAAAAACTGAAATCTTTTACTCTTAAATCAGTTACAAGACAAGGATGTCTTCTATCACCCCTCCTATTCAATATAGTTTTGGAATCGTTAGCAGCAGCCATTAGAAAAGGGGGAGAAATAAAAGGAATAAGAATATGTAAAGAAGAAGTTAAATTATCACTATTTGCAGATGACATGATACTTTACTGGGAAGACCCAAAAAATTCCACCAAGAAACTACTAGAACTGATATGGAAATTCAGTAGCATAGCAGGATATAATGTCAATACTCAAAAGTCAGTAGCATTCCTCTATACAGATAACAAGCACACTGAAAGGGAAGCAGTACAAACAATACCTTTTACAATAGCACCCCAGAATGTGAAATACCTTGGAACTCACTTAACCAAGGAAGTCAAAGATCTTTTCACAGAAAATTATAACACCCAAAGAAAAGAGTTTATGGATGATTTCAGAAAATGGAAAGATATTCCATGCTCCTGGATAGGAAGAATCAACATCATGGAGATGGCCATACTCCCAAAACTGCTATACATATTTAATGCAATCCCTGTCAAACTGCCACCAACATACCTCACAGACATAGAGAAATCATTCATTAAAGTTATTTGGAACCACAAACGACCTGAATAGCAAAGGCAATCTTGGCCAATAAAGACAAGGCAGGAGGCATCACAATTCCTGACTTGAAATTATACTACAAAGCCATTGTGAGAAAATCAATATTGTATTGCAATGAAATAGACCTGAAGATCAAATGTATAGATTATAAGATGCAGAGGCATCTACAAACATACTCAGCCATCTTATCTTCGACAAAGGGGCCAAACAAGCCTACTGGAAGAAAGATAGCCACTTCAACAAATTGTGCTGGAAGACACAGCTTTCTACATGCCAAAAACTAAAACTTGACCTAGATCTATCACCATGCACGAAGCTAAAATCCAAATGGATTAAAAATCTAAAAATTAAAACAGAAACACTCAATCTCCTGGAAGAGAAAGTAGAAGGAACTTTTTATGACATAAGGGTAGGTAAAGAGTTCATGAACATATATTTGCACAGGAAACACTTGAAAGTATCAACAACTGGAATCAACTCTTCTTGAGGAGTTTCTGCACATAAAAAGAAATTGTCAAAAAAGTGAAAAGACAACCCAAAAAGTTTGAAAAAATCCTACTAAGCAATCAGACAAAGATTTGCTGTCTATAATATATAAAGAACTAAGATATAACAGGGCCCTGAAATTTAAAGACCCAATTCAAAAATGGGCATCTGAGATGAATACACACCTCTCAGAGGACAAAATTAAGGAAGTGAATAAATATGTGAAAAAATGCTCCACATTGCTAGCTATCCGTGAAGTGCAAATAAAAACACCAATAAGATAACATCTCACTCCAGAAAGAATGGGTGTCATAAGGAAATCAGCAAACAACAAATGTTGGACAGGTTGTGGGGAAAAAGGAACACTGCTCCATTGTTGGTGGGAATGTAGACTTGTACAACCATTTGGGAGATCAATGTGGAGACTCCTCAAATGAGTAAACCTGGAAATCCCATTAAAGCCAGCTATCTTCCTACTGGAAATTTTCCAAGAGGAACTGAAAACATTATATCATAGCACTATATGTGTACCTATGCTTATAGCAGCACAATTTGTGATAGAAAAATCTTGCAAACAAACAAGGTGTCTGTCACAAGAGGAATGATTGAAAAAGATGTGGTATTTCTATATAATGGAGTATTACTCAGCTATTAAGAATGATAAACTTGAAGTATCTATATTGAAGTGGATGCCACTTGAACATATACTCATAAATGAAGTAACCCAGAGACACATCGCCAAATATCGTATAGTCTCCCTAGTATAAGAAGTGAAAAGAAGAAATACAAATAGAAATGTACAACAACAACTGGAAAGAACTGAGTCAGATAGGGCAAACTGAATGTCATATGCTGCAAGGTACTAATTAGCTTTTCTTCCGGATTGTTGATAACCTAAGTTCACAGATCAAAATTGGAGAAATAGAGCCGCAAGACCAGCCAACATTTTGGACGTGGCCTTTCAAGGTCAGCCAAGACTCAGGACAGAGAAGTACCTGTACTGTAACATTGTGAAATTCAATTGTGCCCCAAATTTTCTGATCAAGGAGTTTATGGTGCCACAGAGGAGATTGATGATCTATAGTTTGCTTGGGGAGAGTCACATGGAGGGAAAACTTTCTCTCAGGCTCTCACAGAGAGCAAACTGGTCAAGCATTGGCCGTGACTCATCCACATGGATGACACAGACAAAGGATCTACAGAGTAAGGTTCAGGATTACAAGATAAACCCTGAGGGGACTTCACTGACCTCATCAGAAACAAAAGCTACATCTGTTGGTATATAGGTCTTGATCTATCTTGTTCTTAACCATCCAGCAGAAAAGTATAA
The DNA here is from genome assembly GCA_004027165.1 of Ctenomys sociabilis. NCBI lineage: Eukaryota > Metazoa > Chordata > Mammalia > Rodentia > Ctenomyidae > Ctenomys > Ctenomys sociabilis. The sequence goes on along the minus strand of PVKA01008214.1, from coordinate 22,429 downwards.
AAATGAGGTATATAAGGTGGGGCCATAATAATAACTTGAGCTGTAAATGGATATAGTCAACAACTTCTTCAGATAACTCACTATTTTTGTTTAATGCTGGACTGTGTTGGATTGTGTCACTGAGTTCAGGCTCCTAAATTGGCTTAATGACAATGGAGTGCTCATCTTTGACAGGTCTAGACAAAAAAAAAAGGGTATACAAAGGAAGAATCATGATGTGATGATGTGTGTGTATAAACAGTACAGTTAAGATAAATATGCCGTGCTTCTGCATAATTCTATGAGAAGGAAGATTTGCACTAATAGTGATTGGACAAGATGTTATGTTGGCTTCTAGTACTATAGACAACCATTAAGAAGATAACAAGGTAGAAAGTATTAATTATTGAATCTGATATAATTCATCTATGAAAAATAAGATAAGTGTATAGCTACACTCTCTTAATTCACTGATTAGAGACATCCTCTATAATAATATATGTAAGTATAATATCATGTATGCACATTGTACGATACCAAAATATTATGAAAACTTTTTGCAATGTATTAATTTACTGAATCTGTCCTGTTAATTTGTCTCAAAACTGTCTCATTGCTAGTTGTTCTTCAATTAAAAAAATAAATTAAAAAAAATCTACACAGGAAAATAGAAAATCTGAATTAGAACAACAAAATCATCAGAGCACCCCTGAAATTATAACGTAATATATAGAATAAAAATCTATGGATTTATATTGGTATTACACATTAATGAATGAATAGGAAAGCAGAGATATCCATTAATTATGTATGGGTTTTGATAATAACTTTACCAATAGTACAATATGTAAAGAAAGTAAGGAGAGAATAATTTCATACTGTAGAATTCTCAGCAATTTTCCCCTGTTGATATTAGCAGTGATTTCATGTTGATATTGAGCCACAGAATATAGCATATTTGATATGAGGTCATGAAACAACAACTTACTATTGAAGTTTTTGCCAAACCAAACCCAAACCCTCAGCTATACAGTCTAATCATGAAGGAAACAATAGATATATTCTGATAGGCACTCTATACAATGCATGGCCTATGCTTTCCCAAATGGTCAAAGTCGTCAAAAACCAGGAAAGCCAGAAATTATCATAGCTGAGAGAAGCATTCAGGTATACGTATGTGCAGCTGAGTTGCAGAGTGCTTGTGTTGTATGAGCAAAACCCTGTGTAAAATTCTCAAAGAAAAGATAAAAGGTGTTTAAGGAGAGAAGACCAAAGCAATGGGCCACTTAGACTTTTTGTGCTGCTACAAATTTAGTTCAGATCAATGAATTTACAAACAACACACATTACTTTCTCACAGTTTTGGACCCCGGAATCTTGTATGAAAGCCATTTGCCGGTTCTGTGATTGGTAAGTGCTGTTCTTTGCTATACGATGGCCCCTTGATCCAACAAGGGACAGGGATGAGTACAATCACCTGAAAGCAGGAGAGAAATGAAGTAGCCTTGCCCAGCAGAAGGAGCACGAGGCAAAAGGTGCCTAAATTCTGTCCCTCTAGTTCTCTCACAAGACACTCCCCCTTCCTAAGGGCAGATAATAGTGAATCAATAGTGATTCGTTTGTTGTAACGTATCAATGTAAGATGTTAATAATAGGGTAAAACATGCATGGGATATATGGGGGATTCAATGTTTTTAAAATATGAATTTTTTTGAAAGTAAAAGTTTTATTTATAAAGCTCTTTAATTCTTGGCACTCTTACCACACAAAATTATTTTTCCCTTGAATGTAGCCATTAGTAGAATCTTACATACTCTAATTGTTTTTGAAATAATAGAGACCATATTATTTTCCTAGAGCTACAATCAAAATAACAGAAATTAAATGTCTTAAAGAACAGAACTATACGACCTCACAGTTTTGGTCAATAGAAGCAAGAGATCAAGATGCTGATCATATTTTGGTTGTCTCTTAGCAAGAAGAGTGAAGAAAAATCTCTTCCATGCCACTTTTCTTGCTTTTCATGCTTTGCCAGCAATTTTAGCATTCTTTTGCTAATCCAAGTCTTCACTTTTTCAATAGGATTCTCCCTATTTGCATGTCACAGGACTTATGCATACAGTCCCTGGGCTCAAATTTCTTTTTTTATGAAGATGTTAGCCATACTGCATTAGGGTTTATCTACATCCTAATGACCTCACTATAACTTGATTATTAGTAAAGATCTCATTTCCAAGCAAGTTCACCTTCATGCATTCTGGAGGTTATCTTTAGGGGAGTCTATTTGTTTATGCTGGAAGTCATTTCACTCATTATACCAGCATGGTAGTGTTCGGGTAGTGCTGTTTCCTTCTACCATGTAACTTATACTGAGGGCCGACCAAATAGCTCAGCAGATTAAAGCACCTACAAGCAGGCACAGGGGCAAGAGGTTTGATGCCCAGGCCTACTGTGCTGGCCCCACACCTGGGGCATGCTGATGTGGCAATTGAGACTGGGCATGGTGGCACGCACCTGCAATCCTAGCATGTGGGAGGCTGTAAACAGGCGAATCACTAAAAGTACAATCTGGTAGTGAGACCCTGAACACTCTGTAGGCCCTCCTCCCCCAAAAAACCTTATATTTACTGAAAGAGATCTTGGAACTAATGACTGCCCTTTCTCCTGAGACAGCCATGCTCGAGACTGCTATATATTCAGGGACACAACACAATAGTTAAGGCTACAGATATAATTTTCAGCTATTTCTTAAAATGGCAAGAATGTTGAAACTCCACTTTGATGACATTAGACTTAGCTATATACACTTCTCTTGCCCCCTTTCTCTCCATCTTCCTCATGTTCTGCTACATTTAGTAATCAAAATGTTCAAATATATTCCTACATACAAAGACTGATCCATTATAAGTAATTTTATTCAACACAATTCAAAGAATTCAATCATCCCAATCAAGACTCTTGTAGATACTATATAGAACTAACAAGTGCACTGTCTGTGGAGTAAATCATAAAGTCTTCACTCTACCATGTCTATAAACCCACCCATGTGGGTTTATGTTGTATGTTTATATTATTTTTCTCTTGGCCATTAAGCAATAAAATAAGGAAAATTAGTATTCTAAACAGTGATACAATAAATGCTACAATAATTGGGAAAATAATGGATAGAAAATGAAGGTGAAATTGTATCAAACACCAATTCAAAAGCCATCCAAAGACAGTCACACAGAGAGGATAACTTTAAAGTAAGGATTACCAGCCATTAGTAGGAGACAGCCAATGATGTCCCAAGCAAATGGAGCAGTTAATATGACAGCATCAAGCCAATATTATTTCTGAAAGATTTGAGGCCACAGTGTCCAGAGCAAAGAGTCTGAGGGTAAGAACATCAGCAGGTGAAATGAGAGAGAGACTATGGAAACATGTTTTTAGCTGTGTGAAACCTGGTGTCTATGTTGGGTTTTACTATGATATGGAAATGCATTTAAGAGAACAATTAATGTGAAAATAATTATATTTTGTCAGTGGGGCTTATGGGCAGAAGCAAGATGCCCAGTTAGGAGGTAATATCCAGGCATGAAAACACGGTGGTTTAGAGCACAGTATCAGCAGTGAGATGGAAAGTAGCTATTAATTTTGAATATTAAAATATAACTGGTATTTAAGTAGATGGGAATGACTTTAGAAAATTCTGGAAGTTTGGTGGGTGAGAGGCCCATATGAGAGGTCAGCCGTGGACTTGTTACATTTGAATTGTCTGTGAGACCTTGAGCAGGACACACAGTTCTCTTCCTAGAAAAATGAGTGCAAGATTCCGAGAAGACAGAGTCCAGGTCAGACAGAAGAAGTTTAATCAATTAGTATATGAGCAATACTTCCAAGCATGAGATTAGATGAAATGACTTAGAGAATATGGGGCAGCAAAAAGAAATGACCCAAGAGCTGCCTTTTGATAATTTCCATTAATCTCTATTAATTTCCATTCTTCCCCCCATGGTTTTTGTTTTCTACAGGTCTCTGACCTGTAATGAACTGTTAATAACTCAAACTGTTCTAATGCATGTCAAAACTTAAAAGCTACAGTAATTAAAAGAACACGGTTTTGGCCTATGAAGATAAAAAGCAAATCAAAGTAATAAATCCTAGAGCTCACTGACATACTGATATATATGTAAGCATACAACTTAAAGCAATGATGACATTATAATAATGGAGGAAAGGCTGGTTTTGGGGAAAATCAATTATACTTAGGAAAAAGTAAAATAAATGTGATTCCTACTTCACAATGTATCTAAACATCAATTCTATATATATATTGTAGATTTAGATGTATAAGATAAAATATTCTAGCATCTAGAAAATAATGTAGTCAATGTCTTTATGATCTCTCTTCAGACAAAAGCTCCTTATGCAGGAATCAAAAGTTCTAAACCATAAGAAAAAATTGATAAATTAAATATATATTAAAGTTGACCATTTCAGTTCATCAAAACATACAGCTAAGAATGTGAGAAGGCAAAATACCAAGAGATAAAATTTACTTTCAATACATAATACTGGTAAAGAGTTTGTTTTCTAATTATAGAAAGAAGTGCAAGAAGAGGCAAACAATTCAAAAGCAAAATACAGAAGAGAATTAAAAGCCCTATGCACACACACACACACACACACACACACACACGATAGATATATAACCTAAACAATATTAAAGAAAATTTAAATGAAAGCAACTTACAAGAAAGACTAAATTTTAAAATGTTGATAGTAGATATTAGGTAGCCATGAAACTGAATATGACTATATCCACTGTAGAAAAGCCTTCTTACTAAAGCTGAAAATATACAAATGCCATGACTTCATAGCTTTACTCTTTAACATATACCCCAAATGATGCAAATCTTGTATTCCATGTAAAAATGTTTATAGCAGCATTATTTACTATAGTTAAAACTGAAAACAACTCAATATCTTTCAGTAATAGGGTAGTGAATGACTCGCATCAAACACATAGGTGTATGGATGTAATGTTCAGTGAAAGAGGCCCAGGATAACATTTTTCCTTTCTTCTTTCTTTCTTTCTTTCTTTCTTTCTTTCTTTCTTTCTTTCTTTCTTTCTTTCTTTCTTTCTATTCTTTCTGCATGTAGTACAGGTTTCATAGGGTCTACAGGGTTTCACTATGTAGATTGGACCGTCAGTGATTCTCCTATTTTCAGCCTCCCAAGTGCTGGGATTACAGGTGTGCACTACCAAGCCCAGTCTCAATGGCTATCTCAGCATGCCCCGGGGGGTTGGGGGAGCTGGTAGGGCATGTAGGGGATCAAATGCCAGTAGCTGCACTCTGCCTAAGCAGATGCCATATTCCACTGAGCAGCCCCCAAACTTGATAAGGGCCGGGAGATGGCTCAGCAGAATAAGCGCTTCCCTGGCAAGTGCAAGGGCCTGAGTTCAATCCCCGGTTCTGCAAAAAAAAAAAAAAAAAACCAACTTGATAAGGACTTTTCTTTGTTTTTTTTTGGCTGGCTCAGGCTGCCTTAAGGGTGTGTCTGGTGCAGCACGTGGAGCTGGCAGTCAAACTGCATTCCCCTCTGCCTGCTTGAGTTTTGACCTAAGCAGGTGCTTTAAACAACAGCTAACCTGCAAGCCCCCACATTTTGATATAACAGTCTATATATATTTTATATTACATACTTTCTATAATATATATTTTTATTATGTATGGTAAAAGACTCAACTTAGTTATATTTAAAAACAGGTAAAATTTAATTTTAACAATGGGAGGTCAGATAGTACACAGAAAAACAATGACTTGATTACCCTCAATTCAAAGTAACTCTAACTTCTAAGAGGGCAAGTGAGTGAAAAGAAACAAAGGAATGTCCTGGTCACTGGCAGCATTTTATTCCATGATCTTGATAATGGCATTGATGTTTGCTTTGTGACAAACAATTGCAATCTTAAAAGCAAAAATATAAATAAATAAATAAATAAAAATTGAACTCATAAATCAAAGGGTAAGGTTAAGATAATAATTATTCATTTTTTGTTGTAGTCTCCTCTATGAAAGAGTCTCTCTGCATCAGGGTTATGTTACATTATTTTTAAATTTCATACTGAGGGCAGCTTGAGAATTGGTAGAACACTAGAATAGAATGAAAAGGGACCCCAAGTGTATGATCACATTACAACATGGCAAAGAATCAGGATGCGGAAAATACTCATTTTGCTTTCGCAGTTGGGTTGTTGGTATCCTGACTGAATTTGAGACCATTTGTGAGCCGGTAAGGAAACTGCTCTACGATAAATTATTTAAAACCTATCAGTACCTACACATTGTGCTTGTTCTAGAATTCATATTTTCAAGGCCCACATTAGTTCCAGATTCTGCAGGAAAGTGAGTTTGGGGAGGGAATGGCCCTAGTGTGACTGGGCTTCCTAGAAGCCGTCCTAGTGCTGTAGTCTGCATCTTACTTCTGCGTGAAGACCCGGTACATTCTATGGGGCTGAGCTTCTCAACAATAGGAAGTATTACGGCTCCATTCAGCAGAGGAAATATAAGACTGACATGAAGCACAGAGATTTTTCTCAACAAAGTGTTTTGCATTAGTAAACCACTGACTTATTTATAAGAATTTTTGAAAATATTGGAAAAGGCAACAACTTGCATCCTGAAACCTTGGTTTCTAATTTAGTGATGTCACTAGGTAGGTGTGTGAACTTATACACATCACTGTTTTCCTCCAAACCTCTGCTTCTTCACCTATTAAGCAAGAGTAAGACAAAATGATATGGGTTGTCTCCAATAGTCTATAATTCTAAGACTGGACATGGCAGTGCATGGCTGTGTCCCAGCATTTGGGAGGCAGAAGGAGGAGGAGTACTGTGAGTTCAAGCCAATTCTGGGCTAGATAAGTGAATTCAAAGCCAGCCTGAACTATGTGGAGAGATGTCCGGCGCCACTCCCGTCCCGCAGAAGAAGACACTGGACACTCAGCAACGGGTTCAACAAGACTTTATCGTTTGGGATGCAAGCCTCTACATGCGTCCGCCACTTGCGGCTCCTATCTTGCAAGCATGGCGGATTTCCTGATACAAGAAGCTATATAGACTTTACAGACCAATCACAATTATACACGTGTTTAAATGGCATTGGTAGGATCATAAAACGGCGGGCTTTTCTCTGGATAGGAGGGGCCCAGGCACAGCAACAAGAACCCGGAAGCCGGATATGGGCGCCATCTTGGCGGACACGATGGGCGGGGGAGCAAGGAGCGGTCGCCATCTTAAAACGGCTCCCGACAGAGAGACCCTGTCTTGAAAAAAGGTCTGTAATTCTATGATGGAGAGTTGGAGTACATGGGAAACGTCTGAGCTTTTCTTAGCAGGCTTATCAAAGAAGGAATTAATAATAGTTCTCCAAGTTTCTTAAAGAAAAGGGCAGCAGGGCAAGGGCTGGTAGATATGTCAATGGGCCACTGGTCCAACCATCATGGCAGACTTTTTTTTTTTTGTTGTTGTTGTTGTTGTTGTTGTTGTTGTTGTTGTTTTTGGTGGAACCAGGGATTGAACTCAGCCCCTTGCACTTGCCAGGAAAGCACTTATTCCACTGAGCCACCTCCCTGGCCCCCGTGGCAGACCTCTGTGATGAAGAATAGGTTCCTTGCTGTCTCTGGACCTTTTTGTGTTATTGGTAAAACAGAATGCATGTTATCTACATCACTTGATTGTGAACATGAATAACATAGGAAATATTTAAAGCAGTGCATTTTTCCAGTTACCAGCTTGGCACCTGGTACAAGAGCCTTCAAAGATGCTTCATGGTAATAGAGGCTGAAATTATTTGCAGAAAGGTATCTAAAAGGAGATTACAGGAGTTTCACTTCCTCTGGCTTGAGAACAATTAGTGTCCCAGTGAATCATTTAGAAACCCATCATCTCTTCCATTTTTTGTCTTAGATATTGCCTTGCATAAAGCATTAAGTTGCTACTACAACTAATAATAATCATTTCCTGGTTGCCAATGACGTGCCAGACAGTGTTTCCTAATTACAAAAAGATCTTACAGGCAGCAAAGTAAGGTAGGTGTTTTCTTGCTTGAGCTTAAGGCTGGGTCGTATTTCAACAAACACAAAGAAGCAACGAGCACCACACCTTGCACACAGTATATTCTCATTACACATAGTTCTGATTGACTGAAGTGCGGCAGTAGGTCCCCATCTTCTCTCTCTAATGTATGTAGTTATTTGATTTATAAGAAATTTCTGTTGCTGGCTGTGGTCAGCTACTGAATTTATGTGTGACAAGAAAACCATAGACTTTGGCAACTCTGCAGTGATAGGTGATGTGTGATTCATCTGGGGGAAGAATAAGCATTTTCTGTTCAGACTTTGAATACCAGGATCTAATGGTTAGTTAATCATGTTTGCTGAATGCATGACTGAGCAGACAGGTTCAAAGGAAAGGGATTTGACCCCAACTTACTCCATTGTGCCTTCCCAGATAGCATCTTGTTGCCTACTGATACTTTCTATAGTTACTGACCAGATGTATGGGACAAATAGAGTTCGTTCAACTTTTTAAAAATCCTGCAGTGCAAGAGAGGGCCTGAGTCAGTCTCAGACATTGTGACCATCAAGAAAACCATAGTCTTCCCCTCAGTAAGCCACATTTGTCTGTATCATAGCGAAGTTTCATGGTTTGGCACACAATGAGAAATTCCTGGGAGGGTGCTTTTTTTTTAAAAGAGTATTCATGGCAGAAATTACACACAGAGACAGGAGTAGGGTACGAACTGGCAGACATCAGACCGACCACTGTCCCGTCCCTGCTGGACACGCCACCTCAAGTCAGTACTCAGCCCCTTAAGTTACCTTGGGGCCTCAGTGGATGATTTTCTTCAGTTCCCACTGAAATTATTTGAGTATGGCCAGTGGAGGCAGCGGGGGAGCAGGATGGTAAGAGGTGAACAATTGCAGCTTCACCATGGGGGAAAATGGCCTGTAAATCCCGCCGAAAGGCGCCCACCAAGGGTTTCGGTAGGAAGGGAGGGGCAGCCAGGAAATGAATATGATTATTGTAATGGAGTAAAACGTGTGGGCCACCAGGGTTCTGGTAGAGCCAGCCAAAGGGAATGCCACAGTTAGCCTGTGTCCCTGGAGAGCACTAACCCCGAGGCAGACATATTAACTAAGGCTTCCAAAGGGCACGGAAAAGAGGGGCATTCTTAGTTAAGGAGACTAAGCTCTATTCTAACCCTCCCTTTCCCTAGGGACAACCTCTCTTTCTCCCATTTCCCCCATTCTCTCTCTCTCTCTCTCTCTCTCTCTCTCTGTGTATATCTCTCTTTCTGTCTCTGTCCCTCTGTCTGTCTCTGTCTCTGTCTCTCCATCTCTCTCTGTCTCTCTCTCTCTTTTTCTTTCTCTATCTCTCTCTCACTTTCTTTCTTTTTCTCTCCAGCAGTTTGAATTACATGTGCACAAGGTCACTGTGTTGCTAAAGACCATTTTCAATTCATGAACAGGAAAGAAGTTTTTAGAATGAATCAGTAGGTGGAGCTCTTTCTTTTTATTTATTTTTTCAACCCAATCTCCCATTTTTAGTGAAGGACTCAAGAGTTTTTAAATGGAAAAAAACTTCACATTAAAAAATAAAAACACATAGACGATGTCCTTTCCTAATTGAAAGGGTATATTGTGAAATCATTACTGTCACAGAACATTTGTGCTGCCCATGAATGCTTAAGCAGGGAAAATATATAAACCTAAATTGACTTTAGCAATTGGAAAGTGATAGTGGACATCTGTGTTCAATAACTTTTTGCTGGTAACTGGTGTTTAATATTTCATGTCAAATCAAGCCGAGTGATAGAAGGCCTTCGAACACAGAGAGGCCTGGCGCTTTTGCAGCACAGCCTGCCCTTTGTCATGCACACCATAAAGAAACCTGCTGTACTAGGGTTGAAACTGCACCAAAGCAACTCCTTTTTTGGAACTTACATAAACTTCCAGAATACACTGTCTCTATTTTCTTTTAGAAAGATGTCTATAAGAAAAACAGGTTAAAGGACTTCCAAAGCCCATTATTTATTTAAGGGGAAAAAAAGGGTGTGTGTATCTTGGGGGTAGGGAGCTCTTGGAAGAAATTACAGTGGAATAAATCATCTAGAACAAATCTTACCTTTGTGTGTTCTTCAGTCCTGGTGCTTTCCTCTTCAGTGTGCAGTGATGTTAAGGAGCTCTGTTGCCAATAGAAACACGCCTTCCCGGGGCTCACAATGAGATCTAGATAGCGTTTTCATGTTTGCATAGTCGGTCAGGGTGGAGACAAGGAATGAAAAGTTGCAAGGAAGAGCTTTTTCAATAACTTTACCCATGATAGACACGAAATCTTGACTTTAAATACCACATTTTGTTATTTTGTCTTAACAAAAATGCTACAAAGGAAGGACTGAAGAGACAGTATTAGACTTTGAGCTGTCCACAGGACTAGCGCTTAGTCCTGAAGGTCCTCATGCTGTCCTGCTACCGATAATAAGTCGGGCTGACCACAGCATTGTCCATTCAGTTCTCAACTATGAGTGGATTCTTGCATGGGTCTGCTTCAACAAGTATAATAAAAGTGCAATAGCAAGGCATATAGAGTTTGCAGTCTCTAGACATCTAGGCATAACTTATGCTTCCACTGATTTGAGGTGCTATACAGCTGAGCAAAATGTTCCCCACAGGGCCCCAAAGATAGAGGGCTCTTCAAACAATGAGGTCATTGTTCAATGACATGCTCTTCTTCATATGTAAAGAAAGGATTTTGGCAAGAGAAAAACAAAATGCTAAAAGTGTCTCCAGACCTGGAATAATTTGCTGCAAGCTTCAATTTAATTTAAGTCTAAGAATGGGAAGGAGTAAGATAAAGCAAGTTGTTTATATTAAATAGAAAAATCTCAACACATAGGGGAAATCAAATAGATAAAAGAGGAATATGTGCCACAATAGGACAGTCTAATGACTAGTCAGACTAATTTTAGAAATGTATAGCTGGGACGGGGACATAACTCAGCAGCAGTGTCTGCCTGGCAAGTGCAAGGTCCTGTGTTTGATTTCCAGTTCCAAAAAAGAAAGAAAGAAAGAAATGGATATCTGCAAAGACATGATAGATAACTGGACATTGTAAATCACATGCAAAAGATTAAAAAAAAACTGTCTTGATTTCAAAATGGCATTAGTCAAAACTTTTACTCATCCATTAGTGCCTTGCAAAATTACAGTGCTATTGTCACTTGTTACAGGATTCTTAAGAATATCAAATAACTTCAAGAGTATTTGTTTAGAACACAGAGCTGAGGTAATTTAGAAACTTCTTAGTATTTCTACAAAAAGCCAAGGAACATAGAAGTCAAGATTAAAGTCAGCATCTTAGTCTACCTTTTCTCTTAGACTAGGAAACCATACTTGTCCACCAGATTTGGGTATCCCATGTGTGTTGTGCAGGGGAGTTGATCTTCCTGGCAGATGTTAAAACAATAGAAAAATTCAGATAACATGCTCAGGAGAATGCAGGCTTCTCTTTCTTCAGCTGCCAGCGTGCTCTGCCTTGGGGCTTAGTCTGTTTCCCATACAGTCCTTAAGTACAGTCCCAGCTATTGTGCTAGTTAAAAGGGTGAAAGAAAAAAATTGCCATCATTCAACTGTTTCCCATGAAGCGTGTGTTCATTAGGCATCAGTCTTCAATACCACCATTCAGGGCACAGGTCCACATTTACAGTAACCGTCAGCCCCTCATTTTCTCCAGTCTGCAACTAGCCCTAGACAATGTAAGTCCTCTACAATCATCCATGTGTGAGCCACTGTAGCTTCTTGTCAAGTCATTGTGGTGTTGAAGTCAGAGGTATAAACAGAACTTTCTGGCACAGCAAGAGAAAATGGTCTTTCCAGTGATCTGTCAAATGCCCCATCTGCTGCTTGATTGTCAAAGGGACCCAGTGCCTCAGTCACAAAATACCATCACTCTGAAAACTCATGCTTAGTGTATTAGGGGCTAGTTTAGCTACCTAATTGCAAATTGATATCCTTTGGTCCTGGTACCTTTTTTATTAATAATCACTTTTTTTTTTTTCAAGTTCAGACATTAAATGTCTTTTAAATCAAAATGAAATGTGTTCTCGGCAACTTCTGGCTCAAGCATGTGATTCGCAGTAAATCTGGGAAATGACACAATGTGCACACTGCCTCTGGCATAGCTCTTCAGAAACCAGAGTTATGCAAGAAGGCACACTGAAGGACCAGGGAGACCTTTCCTGCAAAGGCTTGCCAAGCTCTGAGAAGTAGTGGCTTCTTAAAAATGCTCTTCATCATAGCAAAATTGTATGTGTGTGTGTGTGTGTGTACACGCTCCAAACAATTTTCTCTGTCTAGCAGCTTAATTTCCTGGCATCTTAATGCTCATTCTTCCTATTCATTTACACTTTTTGGATCAACTATGATTTTCAGTTCTGACTTAATTAGAATCTCATGTCTCATCTTCCTTGTTCTACTTAGTTTTTATAATTTATACAATTATAAACTTCTCATTTCCAAAATACTCTTTCATCAAATTAAAAACAATCAAATTTATCTTTAAATTTTACTTTTTTCACTAACACTCTGTACCACCAACATCAAAATAGTCAAATACATCATTAATTATTAGTAAGCTAATTACAGTTGTCCAAGTTCCTTTTTATTAAATTCTTTTAATGACCTAGTAGAAAAAAGGAGAGAGAAAAAAAAGCATTATTTTCCAATTTAAAGAAACAGGAACTTGGGCACAAAGGTTAATGTTTATCCATTACTGACACTTTTATGAGCATTAGAGCACTAGAAGTCTTCTTAGGATTTCTAATATATAATAAATCCACAATGATAGTTACAGCTACTGTACATTGAATAGCAGCACGTCAGGAACTGTAGTTAGTGCATAGACACCTTCTCTCTTTTAATCCTAGATCAACACTATTTGTTAGATATTGGAAACCACATTTAGTAAACAAAGACATAATATTTAACAATGAAAAATTGAGTGGAGATGGGTAGGGAGCCAGGAAACAAACCTGTCAGCCTAATTACTACACCTCTGTGTTTATCACCTTCTGTTCTTCAGGCTCCTATATATCCAATGCTAATGCATGGGTGGTGCTGATAAGAAATCATACTGCTTCTCATAGGATTATGTAGAAGCACAGCGTTATCTATCCCAACTGTACTGTGTATACACACACATCATGATTTTTTCTTTCTACACCCCTTCCTTTGTCTACACCTGTCAAAGGTGGGCACTCCATTGACATTCAACTAACTTAGGTGCTTGAACTCAACACCACAATCCAACACAGTCCAGCATTCTATGATAGTGAGTTATTCAAAGAAGTTGTGGACCTTAGCCGTTTACAGCTCAGCTTAATATTATGGCTCCACGATATATACTTCATTCTTCTGCTTTTCTGCTGGGTGGTTAAGACCTAGATAGATCAAGACATATACCAACACATGAACTTTATATTTCCTATGTGGTCAGTGAAGTCCTCTCAGGGTTTATCTTGTAGTCCTGTACATTATTCTGTAGTTCCTTTGTCTGTGTCATCCATGTAGATGAGTCACAGCCAATGCTTGACCAGTTTGCTCTCTGCGAGAGCTTGAGAGAAAGTTTTCTCTCCATGTGACTCTCCCCAGGCACACTATAGAACTTCAATCACTTTCCTCTGTGGCTCCATAATCTCCTTGTTCAGAAAATTTGGAGCTCAACTGAGTTTCATGATGTTGCAGTACAGATTCTCTTATGTCCTGAGTCTTCGCTGACCTTGAAAAGCTAGAGCCAAAATGTTGGCTGGCCTTGTGGCTCTTCTATTTCTCCAACTCTGATTTGCACTAATGGTGGTTGGACAGGATATGATGTCAGCTTCTAATACTATGGTCATCCACTAGGAAAATAATTATTGGATTTTTGATATAATTCAGGTATAAAAAATAAGATAAGTAAACAGCTACACTCTTAATTTACTGATAAGAGACCTCTGCTATAATAATGTCTGTAAGTATAATATCATGTATGCACCTTGTACGATACCAAAACAGTATGAAAACAGTTTGCAATGTATTAATTCATCGAATCTGTCTTGTTAAGCTGTCTTAAAACCGTCTGATTCATAGTTGTACTTCAATAAAATAAAAAAAAAGAAATAATACTGCTGACGTTGTCTTATTCACTATGTATTTTTTATTTCCTAGGATTCTCGTAAATGCTGCAAGGATGGAAATAAGGACTGTGTAGTGCACATCACTAGCAATGAATAGAGTCTGGAGAGATGAGGGGAGAAAGACAAGGTCGCAAGAGCCAGCTTTGTGAAACGAGATCAGTTGGGAGATCATTTCTGCTCAAGTAAGGCTTTCTCTTCCACATTTTGTTCTCCCTTGAAAATAATATGGTGAAGTGCACACTATCATAATGTAAGAGCAGAGAGCAGACAATCCAGTATGTTGCGAACGCTACTTCTCATGATAACATCATCTACCATTCTCTCCATATCTGAAAGACTCATGTGAGAAGGAATTCAGCTCTCACGCAAGATAAAGTCTCCTACTTCTGGTAAGAATGATTCCAGTTAAAACACAGTGTGATTACTGTAAACAAACGTTTACTTTTAAATTTAATCCCTTCACGCCATCCTTTTCCTTCCTGTGTCTGTTTCCTTCCGGAGTCGTGAGCCATGACTCACGTGGCTGCTCCCCAAGCCTATGTCTTTTTCTACATCAACATCAGTGGGACGCCATCTTGTCTCTACACAAAAGGGGCAAATACCACAGCTGTGAAGAAAAGCAAATGTGGCCCACAGCTTCTATGTTCCCTTCATTACTTCAATTTGTTATAAACATACCTTCTAAAATATGGTTGATTCATTTCAAAATTTGGCTATCTTAGGTCACAAGTTTTTTAGAGGCATGTTGGCTGGTGATAACTAGTAACAGGTAACAGATTAGAGTGCTTTTGTGGGTATAAAATTTGAGTGAGAATTTTGAAAAAAAAAATTGCAAAGCCAGACAATCAAAGGACACAGACGATGAACTGTATGAATAACTTTCCCATAGTTTTCAAAGCATGCTGTGATATGATGTCTTAGCCTTTGCTGCGCTATTTATGCATATGTCCTCCTCCATTAAAATGAGAGCTATTTTTAAATCAACTTTATTGAAGTATATTTTACATATGAAAAATAAACCCATGCAACTATTACTGAAAATTTACTTTTCCTATAACTATAGCATCTCTACAATGAAGAGCATTTTAAGTTTTTTAAATTTGTATCAGCACACATTTGCAGTATACCACAAGTACATCCACCGTGAGATGACTTAATGCATTTTCACTCTTCCTTCATCTCCTCCCTCCCCTTCTAGCCCACTGTTTCACCACTTGTCTCATTCTTTTGCAAGACACTGATCTCCCTTTTCCTATCATGTGTCTTTTTCTGTCTCTCCAAACATGTTTTCTGTTCTTTCCCCAGTAAACTCCACCCTACAATTCAAAACCAGGCAATTGCTACTTCACTATCACTAGATGTTAGAGTTTCATATAAAGACACTGTAAATGTGAAGTGTTTTTGAGCCATTTTGCAGTATATTTTTCAGAAATATAATATATAATCAGAAATTAGGCCACATTATTGTCTACTGACCTGTTTGTGTACACCACAAGACATGCTGCACACTTTTTTCCAATTGTAGAAGGAAGTTGTTGTGCCATTTCTTTGGGTGGGTAGGGTAAGTGTATGCTTTTTCTTTTCAGTAAACCTATAAGTATTGAATCATGGGTTAAGGATTTATTTAACGTCATAAGAAGCTGCATAAATATTGGCCCCTTTTGTAAATTTTCACATCTCCACCCACTAGAGGTTCCGGGTTCTCCACATCTACATACTTGCCACTGCCATGATTAATTTTAATCATGTTGGTGGGTGTGTGATGGTGTCTCATGTAGTCTAAATTTGCATTCACAAAAACACTAATGACATTGAGTATTTCTTTGTGACTTAACATATCTTAACTCTTTTGTCCATTTTACTTACCATTATGCTGTAAAATATAAATATTTCCCAGATATGAGGGAAGCATTTTCTGACATCACATCACTAGCCTATTTATTTTATTAATGCTGACTTCTGGAGAATAGATCTTTTAATATTTTATAAGGTCAAATTTATCAAAATATTTTATTATCTGCTTTTTGTATCCTCAGAAATCATCTTTTCCAAGGTCACAAAGGTATTCATACCTTCAAAAACTTATGTATCATATTATCTTTATGTTGAGACCTATTGTCCATTGTGAGATAATTTCTACAAGTGCTTGCATGAGTGAAGCTATTTGTTTTTTCCACATAGATATTGAGGTTTCTGGTATTTGTTGAAAAGAATAACACTTCTCCATTGAATTACTTTGGCATCTTTGTCAAAAACAAATTGACCATACTATATGCAATGGATTTATTTTTAGAAGCCCTTCTTTGTTCCACTGAGCTGATTGTGTATTCTTATGCCAATACCATATTGTCTGGCTAAAAAAACCTGCTTAATACTTAAATCATGAAATCAGGAACTGTAAGTTCTCTAACACTGCTCTTCTTTTATAGCATTCTTTTGATAATGGCAAATGCTTTGACTTTTTGTATGGATTTTATAACTAGCTTATTAACTTCTGCTTTTTTTATTTTTAAAAAGTCTATTTGGGATTTTGATTTAGGTTTTGTCCAACCTCGACATAATTTTGGATAATATTGGTTCCTCCACCTTGTGAACATAGTAGGATTTCTCTACTCATTTAGGAATTTATTTTCTTTCAAAAATCATTGCATATATTTTAGAGTCTAGATTTCATTCATATTTTAAAGTAGATTTTATATTTAGAGTAAAATATTTAGGCTAACAGCGGATTATGCATAAGCTACAAAAGTACCCAGCATGGCCCTAACCCCTCAAACCCACAGTGTTCCTGTAGTCCACTCGGCCCAGAGTGACATGCGTGTTACAGTTCATGAATCTAAGCTGACACACTGTCAGAATCCAAAGACCATAGATGACATCAAGGTTCATTCTTGGTGTTTTCATTCTGTGTATTTGGCCAATTCATAGTGATGCAGATTTACTATTATATGATTCCCAAAGTATTTTCACAGATCCAAAACAGATCTCTGTTCTATCTGTTCATCTCCTTCTTCTCAATCTGTTGTCCAGGATTGATCTGGTTTTGACTTGTCCAAAATGTTGTATTGTAACAATTGTATGGCATGTCCTTTTCTTCATATTGGGTTCCTTTACTTAGCAATAAGTAAGGAACAATATTTTCAAATTTGTTTCATGTATTTTTTCCTGGCTGGGTACTGTAGTTATTTATAGTATTAAATAATATCCTTTGCCAAGATGTAATACTTCTTATACTTATTTTCTTATATATGTAAGGGGATCTTCATTGCTTCTAAGTGTTGCTAAATATGAAGAAAGCCACTATAGGCATTTGTGTATAGTTTTCAGGTAGACACAAGTTTTTCAGCTTCCTTAACTAAATATCAAGGAATGTAATTCCTGGTTTTACAGCTATGTATATTTAGTTTTGTAGAAAGCTCCCAAATTCTATTCCAAAATGGCTATCCAACTTAGCAATAAATTCCTACCAGCAGTGAAAAGGTGTTCCTGCTGCTCGTTTGGTGGTGACAGTTTTCTGGAATTTGGCCTCTCTGGCAGGTAGGTGCTGTATAATTGCATTTTCCTTTGCAAATAGAGTATCTTTCATATGCTTGTTTAATATCTGTATGTCTACTTCAGTGAAGTGTGATAATATTTAGGGCATTTTTGATCGGATTGTGCTTGAGCTTTAAGAGAGCTTTTGTTGTTGTTGTTGTTGTTGTTTTGTTTGTTTGGTATATTTTGATTAAGAGTTCTTAACCAGATTTGTCTCTTGCAAATATTCTCTCCCAGGCTATGACTTCTTTTTTTATTTTCTTGACCTTGACATCAACATTGAAAAAAACACTTAATTCTAAAGAAGCCATGCTTGCCTAACTTTTCTTTCATGGATTGTGCCTGCAGTGTTTTAGCTAAGAGACATTGTCTGACCCTAGCTCATCAAGATATTCTCCTGCTATATTCTGGAAATTATATAGCTTTGTGTTTCACATTTAAATCTGTGATCTATTTGTGAGTTATTTGGGAGAGGACATAAAGGCTGTGCCTAGATTAATTTGTTGATTATAGAGGTTCAGGTGTTCTAGCATCATTTGTTGAAAAGACAACCTCTGCTTCTTGGTTTTGTCTTTGCTTCTCTATCAAGAATTGTTTGGTAAATTTATGGAAGCAATACTATTGTTGCATTCTTTGTTCTGTTCGATTGCTCTTTGTTTACATTGTTTTGATTACTATAAATTTATATCTGGGTAGCATTAGTTCTTCAAGTTGGTATTTCAACATTTTGTGGCAAAGCTAAGTTCTTTGCCACTAAATAAATTTTAAGCTCATTTTGCCAATATCTGCAGAAGGACTTGCTGTGGTTTCTACAAGGGTGGTTTTCAATATGTACATTCAAATATTCCCTCTCAGCCTATGAATTCTCTATATTCCCAGCCCTGTGTGTGGTGACATTTGGAATGTTTTTAGTGGACAGATTTTTTTTACCATCTCATAAGGTTCTTAAGCCACTGCACTATCTCCACTGCCTGTAACTGTTTTATTTTAATTGCATAATTTAGTAGACTTATTTTGGTACATTTATATGATTCCATATAAACCTATCTTTTATTTGTTCTCATTTTAAATTTTTTGATTCCCTTGAATATTGGTCTAGGATAGTGTTTAATCTCTGTTACTGCCATATTTCCTATAACTTCTGAAATTGTTTTAATGGCTACTTTAATATTTGTAGTCTCTGTTTGTCATAGTTCCTTTTCTCTGGCTGACACAGTATTCCTGGCACCAAAAATTAAAAGAAGAGTTTATTTTGGCTCACAGATTATTTTGATTTTAGTCCATTGCTAGCTGAATCCAAGGTAGGGTGTTGTGGCAGACAAGCACTGCAGAGGAGAAACAGTCAATGGCAAGCAGAAGGTAGTAAAGCAAGCAAAGGTCCTGAGCAATGTCATTTGGCCCATTTTGTACTCTATGTAGGCTACTGAGATTAAGCTGGTACTAAACATTCAGTGGACTGATTAAGTAACCACACACCTAATCCCAGCATCACATACTCCAGATTCAGCCACGTCTCAAAAAGCACCACTTATGACCTTTCAGGTTTTGTGAAGACATCTAGACACGAAGGATAACACTCCACCCTTGGGATCTGAAGAATCATGTACATTCCTTCATAGCTCTCTTTATTACCTCATAACTCTATTTTGATTTTCAAACCCAGCAATTCTACTTATTCTGATGCGCATTATCCTATCATTGATGCAGGTTTCTAAATGCAGCTTGCCCTGTCTAGAAGTCACACTTCCAGCTGCTCAGTACATACAAGAAGCTGCTAAATCTCTTGTATCACAGATTTTGCATTGTTTCAGTGTGTGTGTGTTGCTCTCTTTCCTTAAGGGATAATCGCTTTGTTCTGATAGGTATTTTACTTTTGTTTAACCTATCATTTCAGTGATAGCTTTTAAGCTTTTCAGGACATGTAAGATTAACCCTAACTGTATAGATACTTCTACTCTTCTAAACTTTTATCTCTCTGGAGTTTGTACAGAATACACCAAATGCTAAGAACTCCTTGCCTTTGTCAGTTCTAAGAAATATTCAGCTCATTTCTCAACCATTCTTTACTGAATCTTACAGAATTTCACATTGTACTCATATATCTCAGAGTTGCTTAAAGATTCCAGCAGATCCCTGTGTAGCTTTTTAGAATTTTTTTATTGTTTCACACAGTGGTAAAGCATAAACTTAGCATACATGAAGAATCTGCTTCAATTCCAAGCACCAAAAGAGGAAATTTCTATAAGCAACTACCTACATCTCAGAAAACAACAAGAGGTTGCCAGTTGCTTTTAGCTTTATGTATTTCAAGTTTTCTTCCCCAGTTCACAGGCTTTTTTTTTAACTAGTTCTAGGCCCTTCTTCCTTGTGCTAGGTCAAATAACAACTTTAAATTTTAATGGTTTAATATGATAAAAGCTTATTTTCTCAGGAACATTATATTCCATCATAATGTGGGACATTGGGGAAAGGATTAAATCATGACACTGTGCTATTCACCAGAGAACTAACTCACTGATGATTTTGCAGCTAAATATGATGTTGGGAGGTGAAACCTGGTTGGTTGAAGACCAGGAGGCCATGGCCTGGGAGGGTATATGTCTCTGCCTCTTCCCTTGATTTCTTCCTGATTGCTGTCAACAGACTATGAGTTCTTCCCTTAAAGTCATCCAACTATGGACTGAAACCCCCACAAACTGTGAGCCAAATTAATCTTTCCTCCCTAGAGTTGTAGTGTTAGGTATTGTGACTCAGCAGCAATAAAAGAACTTAGACCCTGGGTTAAGCTCAGCAACTATGGCCTGGTTATAAAGTTCTGCTGCAAAATATCACGGTGTCCTCTTTTCAAAGAAAATCTCTCAAAAATGTTTACCATTTTATACCATTGAAGCTGTGAAGGTTTGGATCAGACCTATTCTTTTTTGTTTTTTTTTTTTTTGCAGAACCAGGGATTGAACTCAGGCCCTTGCACTTGCCAGGGAAGTGCTTATTCCACTGAGCCATCTCCCTGGCCCCTGGATCAGACCTATTCTTGAGTTGCTTTCAGCCATATTTTTATTTCCCTGATGCAAAGCCCTTGGGTCCTCTTAATGTAAGTGTTTTCATAAACCAAGCTTTTCTTAACCCCAATTTTATAGGCAATTTTTTGTGGTCACCAGCAAAACTTTCCACATCTTTTGATTCTGCTATTTGCTTTTGAATCTAACTATAAATATAATTGAATAAAGATTTGGTACCAATGACAAATCTGAATACTGGACTGCCTTAAAATTACTTCAGGACATTAATTAGTTTTCCACCTTTAAATCTACCCATATACAGGACATGGGTATGATGAAGATAAATTCTTTGACATGATAAAATATGCATAGTATTTAGTCCAGTTTCCAGGAGGCCAGGCTCAGACACCAAGAAAAAGTACTTCATTGACTAGGCCCAGATCAGAATCGACCACTTGGCCAGACTCAGGGCTGCATCCCACAGCTCTATCCAGTGATAGAGGGGTAGAGCCAAAGCCAATCAAGATGGCCACCAAAGCCAGGTATAATGGTTTTTGCCTATAATCCCAGTACAATGGGATTATATTCCCAACTGAAAATACTGAGCCTGAAATTTGCTGTCTATATCCTTCCAATCTTTTTTTTCTTCCAAGCTCCCACCTGAATCCCCTCTCAAGCTTTCATTCAGCATTATAAGGTTTCAAGTCTCCATCTCCAAGCCCTTCCAAATTCCCTTCACACACCATTTTGAAAGGCTTCTAAATCACATAGTCAAGTACAGTCACACCAATGGCCCCACTTTTGGTACTAGTTTTATTATATTAGTCACTTATTCAATCACTGGGACAAGAATATCTAACCTTTGCAATGAAAAGGAGCAGAAGTTTATTTTCGGTTCACAATTTCAGTGAATTTAGTCCATTTTCACCTGGTTCTAAAAAGAAACAGTACGGCAGATGGCATGGTTGACAATAGCTAGCTGTTCACCATGTGGCAACCAGGAAACAGAGGGTGATAGGGGAGTTGCACAGGAAATGGGCATACTAGAGCATTCCTTCCTCCAAAACAGCATAGTCATTTATAGAAGCATTAGTACCCACTGATAGATATAATGTATCTGTGATCAGTCACTTTTCTAAAACCTCACATTTGAACAAGAAAAATTAGAGAACATTTTATATCTAAACCATAATATAAAATTGTTCATGGGTAGGACCTTTAGCAAGTAACAAAGTTTCAAGAAGATCTTTGGTTAAGTTCTTATGATAAGGTTAGTGATTTTATGAAGAGGTGGAGAATAGAGGTCATTATTCCACTATGTGAGATTTTCAATAAGAACAGAGCCATCCACAGACCAGTAAGAAGGCTTTCAGCACATCCTACATCTGCCAATTTGGTATTCTACTTCCCAGAGCCCAGAACTATGGGAAATAAAGTTCTGTTAGTAAGCCAACCAATCTAGAAGTTTATTACAACAGTCTAAACTGGATAAAACAATGGTAACAACACAGCCTTGCTATTTTCACCTTTAAAAATAATTAAAACCATTTTTAAACATGTAGATGTCAAATTTTTAAAGCAATTAAATATAAAATGTATTCATGTATAATAATAAAAACTTTATTTGTGTACATTATTTGAATGGATCTAATAAGAAGCCTCATAATTTAGAAAATAATGAAGCCTTGGATGTTG
>PVKA01008213.1:43147-74108 GCA_004027165.1 Ctenomys sociabilis | reverse complement strand
CACTGTTTCTGTAAGAATACTCTGCTTACTGGAGCAGCAAAATGTTGACAAAACATAGCTTAGCCTCATCTCACATTTCTACTTCTATCTTTGCAATCGATGAGGATTCTGGAAAGTGCATCATTAATCCCATTACATCATCTTATTGAAGACACTGGGGTAGTATTTACAAAGGGAAGTGCTTTCTTTCCCCATAAAATCAATGATGACAGGGTAAGGCTCTCGGCAGAGAATGAGCAGTCTGGGGCTCTAGTTGGACCCACAGCTCCCACACAGAGTGTTTGGAACTCAGGAGCTGCTCTCCAAAGTAGGCCAGCATCCCCACCGCCCTTCACACGAAGTGGCTGCTGTCACAGAGGCTACCCAAAGCCTTGGAGACATTTCTCACAGACCGTAGGAGCTTGAGTCTGGTTGCCCATATCCCTGGTCAATTAGCAGAAGGAGCAGATATTTGAAAATGTAAGCACCATCTCAAACAAAAGACGGATTATATGGATTATGCTCTGCTTATATAATGACTTGGGGGAGCTGTTGAGCTTTTAGACCCTTTCCTCCCCAACATTCATGATATTCAACAATTAAGAAATAGGCAATATATGCTACTTTATTTGTTTATTTTTTAAGTAGGAAAAAAAACATGAGAAAAAACTTTAAAAACCCTGGCTATTTATATAAAAGTAGGACATTTTAAGATATTTCTCTTAAAGGCAGAAGCCTTAGATCATGAAAATAATGGTGTTATTACAAAGCTGATGGCACCACATGCCTGACTTGATGGAGCTGGGGAGACAGCTCTGTGGTCCAAGTGCCTGCCTGGCAAGCACAAGGCCCCGGTTCGATCCCCAGTACCACATGCCGTGCCAGCGTTGCCCTGCTGCCATTGAAACTGGGTGTGGTGTCACACACTTATAATCCCAGTGCTGGGGAGGCTAAGACAGGATGATCACTATAGTCTGAAGCACACAGCAACACTCTGTACAAAATAAATAAATAAATTAAAAGACAAATAAATAAAATGGAATGAATTGATGGTGGAGTCAGGATTAAGCACCCACTGTAAACTGCTGTGTGAGGCAGTGGTAGTAATAGCAATGCAGTAACAAAATAAGGATCTGGGGCAGTGGGCCTGGAGGAGAGATTCCTGAGTCTGAAAGAGGGCAGAGGGGAGTGAGCCTGGGGCTAAGGGAGGTGAGGTGATGGCAGGGAGGCCACTGACTGTGTTTAAATTCTGCACCCACGAGGCAGAGGGGTCTAAGCAATAGGAAAGAGGTGAGGAAAATTTGTGGCCTGCAGACCAGGGCAACATAGGCAGGAGATGACTTTGGCCATCCTTCAAACAAAAATTTAAATATCCACTCAATATTTATTACAAGAGATGTTCCCTGCTCGGCTGCCTAAGAGCGCTGCTGCGGGCCATGCGAAGCTTTTCTCTACCACCCAAGTAGCTCAAGCCCCAGGCTTGCGGTTGACTGGAGCTCCAGTCTCACAAGTTATGCTGAGTCTTCTCCGTAAGCGGCGCTAGGTGGAAATGTCATTACTCTCCATAATCGGGCTTATTAAAGTATTATTTTCAACTCTAGGTAATGTTTTCCCAGAAAGAAATACTGATTAATAGTTTGCTCTACCTCAATGTTTTAGTACACTTTATTGATTAGGTCTCTGGGAATCTGTTTGGTCGGCCTGCTTTTTACTCAAGCAGTGATGTATCATCAATCCAGCACAAACTAGACGGGAGGCCTGCTGTGGTGGGTGGGGTCCCCTGGCACGGGTGACTCACAGGAATGTAACAAAAACAGTAAAATATGAGTGGTTCTTATGTGCAGGATTCAAATTGTGCTATGAGCTGATTTTTATGTGTTTACATATGCCCTGTTGGGAGATTTTTTAAAAATAATCCCTCGAAATAGGGGCCTGGCAATTGCCAAGCAGGAGCTTATGTTGTTGAGCTATTGCTATCTCGCTGGCTGAGAGCATATTTTTATACAAAGACAGATATTTTGGAGAGTGGTAATATGGAGGAGACATGAGGTATATGGGTTTTGGAACACAGTCTTGGAATACAATTGTTTTTCTCACCCCGACTACTTGTATGACATTGGTCAAGTAATAAGCCCCCTTATACACCACAGTTTCCTTTCATATACAGTGAACGTAATATCCACGTCAAGTTCCTGAGAGCTAAGTGAGAATGGAAACAGCAGAAGTGGAGTCTGGCCCAGAGGAGGTGCACAGGCTCTTGCTTCCTTGTCTTTCTCCTCCAGAAAGGGCTGGCAATTGTGTCCAGCAGGCACTCTAGGACAAAGGGATCCTGAGAACAGCTATTCCTCAACTACTTGGATGCTAAGCATTCTGTAGGAATCATGAGAGGTGAAAATTGGTTAGGATAGATGCTGGCAGTTTGATAGGACTGTAGGAAGCTTAGAAAGCCTAATCTCTATTACTGGAACCTCTTCTAAAAGAAGGAGGCATCCTCTTTGCTTTTCCATTGCTGAGACAAATACCTGGCACCTGCAGTTTAGAGAAATTTATTTTGGCTCACAGTTTCACTGGATTCAGCCCCTAGTTTTCCAGCTCCAGGGCAGGAAGGGTGTGGCAGAAAGGCATGATAGAGTGAGGTGCTAGGGACACATCAAGGGAAGAGGAGGAACGGTGACCCAAACACACCCACGCTCCACCTTCTGTGACTGATTCTTTCTAACCACTCCCACTTTGAAATGTGAGATTTTGGGGGTCATTCTAGCACTAATCCACAGTGCCTCTGACGGGATGTTATTCCTAGTCTTAAGCAGGATATCTATGTGTTCGATGGCTTGGAATCTTCTCTGTTGATTCTACTTCTCTTCTGAATCGTCTTGGAGGGGTTTTATGCTTTGTATGGTGTATTTCTAATTGTGGTAAGAGATACATAACAAAATTTATCATTTTAGCCATTTGCAAGGTTATAGTCCGGGGGCCATTAGGCATATCCACAACGCTGCACAATCATCAACAGCATCCATCTCCATTAACTTCTGCATCACCCTTCACAGACGAGCTGGATCCATTAAACAATTTTCCTTTCCTTCAGCCCCTGAGAATCCTCCTAGAGGTTTTCAACTTGCAAGAAAGAGGGTTAGTGGCTGTGACAGTGCGCAGGGGCCACTTTGGAACATTCTATGCAAAACTCACTTATGAATTTTTTGGCCCTTTGAAAGACACTCCCCCAAAGTTATAAGGAGCTCAGATCTACATAAGGATACACGGCCCAGCTCACAGAACCCAGCAGGACCCTTGACCCAGCTTTGGCCCTCTAACCTCAGGATCAGCCAAATGAGTCCACTTCTGTAACTGCTAGGATTGAAAACTACATAGAACAGAGCCATGGGGCCCCCAACTGGGTTTGAAATTTAAGAGACGTAAAAGAAAAATCTATTTCTTTAAAGGATTAGTTCAATTCCTGACAATCACCTATCCATAATCTGAAAATTCAGAAGAGCTTTCTTTCTTTCTTTCTTTCTTTTTTTAAAAGAGGTCAAATAGCTCTGATACCTGGAAGGGATTAAATGCTAAAAATAGCACAAGGTACTGAGAATGCTGGGCGAGTGTGCAGTTCATGAAGCACAGGGCAGTAAAATCTGGCTCTCCATGCTAACAAGAGAGGGATTCTTCAGGATCTGTGAGTCAGAACTTCCTCCTTTAAGTATTGAACTACATTATTTAACAGCAGCAGGACTGTAGATCTTATTACCCAGCCCACATAGATCTCATGTGTCCAGAGAGGCTCTCAAACTAATCTGAAATGAAGGGAGTGAGCTATGGAGTCAACCCTGTAATGCCTCCTTGTTTTGAGTGAAGCCATGCTGACGGCCTGGTGACATTTGCAGGGCCATCTGGTGACATTTCTTTTTGGGAACAGATTAATAGAGACTGGGGAGAGTGGTAGAGTTGGTTGGCTGCAGAGGCCAACACAAGATTCTCAGGTGGCTTTCTAGAGCTGTGTGTGTATTGGAAGAGGGAGGTTCCTATTTTTTTTTTTTTTTTAATGAGGATACATTCAAACTATAATTATTCATCACTGCACCACCGGCACCACTTCAAGGAAGAAAGGGATCATTTTAATTTGAAAGCAGAACTTAATGTAAGACCCAGGCACTGGAGAAAGTTCTGTATTAGGAAATCATACTCTCTCCTCTACCCCTTCAGGATGAAGGGCAGTATACATGCAGCTCCAAGCAAGATGCTTCTCTCGGAACTGCTTCTTGTGATAAGGCTGCACGTCCAGCCTCCTGACAGCCTGGGGATGCCTCCTTCAGTTTCACTGTGCCAAGCATCACGCTTGCCTGTGGAAAGAACAGATGCTTTATTGGGCCTTAGATCACTTCCTCAAGCCCTCCCTTGACTGCATTCTCCATTCTGTATCAATACAGCAACATCAAAAGTCTTTCTGTTTTGCTTCGCATCCTTTCAATAAGCTGCTGTCTATATGCTGCTGTGAAAAACTGAGAGACTTTCCCATCCAGACCTAAAAGGGCATGCTTGTTCTATAAAAGTCTCTCTTTCCCAGGACTCATGGCATCTTTATTTGGAGATGTGACCCTCCGATCACCGAAGCTGAACAAGAGACCTCCTCGGTGCCTGGCCCTTGGAGCACTGCTTTGCTGTCATTGGAGGAGACTGAATTAAGACTGAGTACAGTGTTGGTTCATTAGCCAGTGCCAGATTTTCTTCTAGACATAGTGAGTGTGATACTAGCCTTCGAAAAAGAGAGAAAAAAGGAGAAATTTCCTTGGAAGGGCACGCTATGGATTTTGGCTTATTTGGAGCTGCTTGGCTGATGGAGAAGACCTATACAAGGAACCAAGCTCCATCCAGCTATTCAGAAACAGGGAGCTACCTGCCTATGAGAGAGTTCTGTAGGACACATACCTTTGTTTTCTGCTTCTTTTCTTAAATACTTTAATGGACTGGGGAGATAGCTCAGTGGCATAAGCACCTGCCTAGCAAGCATAAGGTCCTGTGTTTGATCCCCAGTACAAAAACAAAACAAAACAAAAACTACAAAACAACACCCAAACATTAATGGAAGGAAATATGCAGACTCATTCCACAACCACATAAAAGCTGCAAAGTAAGCACCATGAAGGAAGATTATACAGGAAGATGTACCAAAACTTTAACAGTAGTTATTTTTAGACAGAGAAATTATGGGTGACTTATTTTTAAAAAGTCTTCTGCAATTCAACAAATTATATAGTAAAGCTGGTACATTTTGAAAAATATATTTTAAAGTATAAACTGGAACAGCTGTAGTGATATTGAATTTTAAAAGTAACATTCTGTAGCTACTCATAAAAGAAATAACAAGACCAGCACATCAAAGGGACCTGAAGGTAAGGGCTATTTTGTATTCATTCCTGTCTCTTGCTTTCCTAAGAAGACAGAGCTATCAAGGGGAGCTACACTCAATGTCTTGGTTACTTTTCTCCCATAGCTGGAACAAAATACCCAACACCCAGAATTAAGGAAGGAAAGGTTTATTTATCTCACAGTTAATGGAGGTTTCATTCCATACTCAGCTGGCTCTAAGACAGAACGGCACACAGCAGAGGGCAGCATTTATGGAGGCAGAAAACAGCAAAGAGCAAAAGGAGGAGCAGCAACTGAGGCAGCTAGCAAGCCTGTCTCTCGTCTTCACATTTGTATGCAGATTATCTGCCCCAGGGTGGGGGCACTCACAGGGTGGCTGTAGCACTCACGCCCATAATCCCAGCGTTAGATCAAGAATAGATCACAAACTCTAGAGGCTGCCTCAATGACTGCATGATGCTTTGAGAGGGACACCTAGACACACACCATCACGCTCCACTCCTCACTTTGGATCCTTAAGTACATCTGCACTTGTACCAGGCCTCAGCTTCACACTTGTGACAAAGGGCGAAATGTCTTATGCAAAGCCGGTCAGCAGCCCTGCTCTGGGTCCCGCCGGCTTTCACCCCTCAGTGGGGTCCAGCCTGAGGCCGCCCCCGCTGCACACCCTCTTGTATTTGTGGGCTCCCGTACTACAGTGGCTTCACCAATCTGGCCAGGATTTAAAATAAGTGGTACCATCCCTCTTGCAAAACCTCTCACTGATTTCAGTCTCTCTCTGCACCCAAAATACCACATTTAAACCTGTTGCTTCCATTCTTACTTTTGTTCTAAGGGCTCTATGGAAAGTTTCTTACCAAAGTTGCCAGTGGTTTCCATGTTGCAGGACCCAGTGGGTTATTTTAGCCCTTTTTAGTTAATAACAATGCAGCTTTCATTCACCTGAGCACTGCTGTTCCTTTGAATATTTTTCTACTGCCTTTCATGATGCAATAAATGTTTTCCTTTTATTTCTTTGGCATTCTCCACCTAAGTTCTAAACATCAAGGTTTTTCAAGAATTAATTCTCATTCTACGTAGCAAGGCTTTTATAGGTAAGAAGATGCAACTATGGATTATACTCATAAATGACATAAATCAGATTCACATGTATAAACATCATATTGTCTCGCTAGCATAAGAAACTGAAAGAGTAAATAAAATCCTTGGAACGTAGAATGCCCAGAGCCTTCACACCGCTGAAGTGAAGGAAAAATGGACAACTATGTTGGTACACAGACTGGCAATTTTATAGAGCTGTAAGCATATATACGCCGTATGATTTGGCCATTCTGTTCCCAGGTAATAGTGCAAGTGAAACAAATTCATTATGTGAAAAACAACAACCCTCCTGCTCGTGGCTCTTCTGTAATACACCAAACTGAAAATCATCCAGATGCTCTTTGGAAGACAGGTAATTCATAAACAAGCACTGAGCACATGTGCACAATGGGATAGTATTCAGCAACAAAAATATTGTAATTATTAATATCCCTAACAACAGGAATGACTTCCAGTTATCTGGATTGAAAGGAGCCATGAAATAAAGTTTATATGGTCTCATTCCTGTTTATATGACATTCTAGAAAATCCCACAATAATCTGTAGTGACAGACAACATATCAACAGTTGCCTGCAAACTAGAGATGGGTGGTAGGAGGGGAGGTTACAAAGGGATAGAGCGCATGTGTTAGAGTAAAACATGTTCATTATTTTGATTAGGGTAAGTGGTTTTACAAATATATACATATGTCAAGTACTGTCAAGCTGTATATTTCAAACATAGGTGGGTTTTTTTTTTTTTGTATACCAATTATTTCTCAATAAAAGTGCTTTAAAACTTTCTGGAATCTGTCATTTTTCTCTATGTCTGTGATCACCACTTTGGTGAGAAAAAATCGTTTCTCCCATGACCTTCTACAATAGCCTGACCTTTCCCTTACAGGCTGCTCTCGTCCATTACACGCTACAGCAAGGCTGATCTTTTAAGAAGAAAAATCTTTTCATGGCACTTCATTGCTCAAACTTTTCCAAAAATTACTCATAAGGACCCAAAAACTTATCCTTGCCTTTCACTGAGTTCTGCTCTCTTCTATTTTGCTTCTTTAAAAAAATAAAATTCACCCCGCACTTTCATCTCCTGAACTTGTCAAAACCTGCAGCCTCAAGGCCTTTTTGCATTCTAGCTCCTTTGCCTGGCCTTTGTCCCTTGGCAATAAAACACGTACCCAACCCTGTGTCTCTGCTTCAACGTCATGGCCTAGAGCTTCCTTCTTTAATGCACCAGGCCAGGCCAGGTGCGCCCTGGAGCACGTTCTTTCTTCTTCGTATTCCATGGAAGTAATTATCTGTGTGATTTCTTGTTTATTTCTGTCCCTTCTTCCCACATTGTCATATGCTGTAAGGCCATAAGCTCCAAGAGAAGAAGGCCTGTACATATTCGAGTCTTAGCACACTTCCTGGCATTTGATGAGTATTCAAAAAAAATACTAAATAAATGATAACCACAGAATTAGAATTCACTTCCTGACCCCAAACTCACTCCCTGATTTCCAGATTGGATTTTACTCAACCTACTCATTCAAAAATCTGTCCTTGTGCATGTGATTTCCAGGTACACTTTTCCTATAACCATTTAGGGTTCACACCGCTAAGCATTAAGAAACTCAGTGGATGCTATGAGTGCAGCTCAGTGGTAGAGCACAGGCTCAACTGCCCTGCACCAGAAAGGGAGAGGCAAGTAAACGCAACAGAGGGGCAACTTTCAGCGCTAAATACTTTGAAAATCAAAGCATTAGACTTAGAAAAGTTAGCAAGGTTTAATAAAGCTGAACTGATAGGTCAGTTGGTGTTTCTAAAGAATGAGTTACATGTCTTTTAAATGAGATATATATTCTTGCAGTTTCAGCTCAGGACACCTAGCAAAGAAGAAACCAGATGGGGACCACGCCCGGGAAGCCGGGCTGTGTAGGCATTGAACCCTGGCTGACCACTGATCCTGCACCACCAGATCTGTAGCAGAGCAGTGGCCTAGATTTTCCATATAGCTGAGGGTGTGGGGTTGGGATGATAAAGATTGTAGCGTGGCCAATTTCTGAAGCAGCTTCCTAAGAAACAGCCTTCTTCCCTCCCTTTTACTCCCCCACCATGTTTATTTAGACCTCCTTAATTAGAGCATTTCAGCATGGAAGCATAATCCAGTCTGAAGGGAAATTTCCCTGGAGAGCCATCTGTCAGAATTAGACTACGCTTAGCTACTGGACACTAAGGCTGTATTGTAAATACCACAGCCTGCTTTGATTCTCAAAACTTTCAAAGCTCATTTTTCAAGCAAGAAAATGCCAATCTTTGGGGTAAGGTTTTCTGTTAGGAAGCTGGCTCACTGTTTTGGATAGTAATGTTGCCACAGGTACAAAATCACTAAAAGATCCTCCTGGGGGACATTCTACCTGACCAGTCTCACCTTTCTTCTAAGATGAAATTACTGTCCTTGACAACTCTATTAAGTTGTCCCAAATCTATGGATGATTGCATATTTAAAAAAAAAAATCTAGCTCAATTTCCCTGTAAATTCCACTCCAGACTAATTTAACTGTACTGTAGGGACCCAGCTGAAGTCCACTTCTGCTCCCTGCCTCCTTCTCAGGAGCAGCAAACTTGCCAGGCAGATACCTGCCTCGGGTACCCATGCCAAGGCAGCAAGCCAACTCTTGCTTCAGAAAAGTGTGTGGGAGTGGGGGAAGGGCCCTTTTTCTCCTTCTCCATCATTTTCCTACATCTGAGAAGCCATGTGAGCCAAGATCCCTTCCCTATCATTATAACTGTTTCCCCACTGTTGGGACCTATTGCATCAGCCTCACCCCCTTGATCAAGCAGGTGCACCTATTCCTCTGCTGCTCTGGGCATTGCCTATTAACAGCTCCTGGCTGCATCCTTCCTAAGAGAATTCCCCTCAGCTGATAGGAGCCTCTTTAAATATGACTCCCTAGGGGTACCTTGCACCTGCTTGCCACAGGTGGTACGCCTCTGTGATGCTCCATGCCCCAGAGATTCCTGTGGGAACAAACCCAGGACAGACCTTAGTTGACTCTCCACACCCACTGTCCCAGCTCTTTCTCCTGACCTACCTGCTTCACTTACTTCCTTGTGGACCCACTTGACAGCAAGCCCTCAGCAAATCATTTCTACAACACCTCTCAGCCTCTGCTTCCAGGAATTCCAATTTAAGATACATACACTATTTTGGAGCAATCATTTTACTCATTCATTCATTTATTAATTTACTCAGAATTTCACTGTGCACCTCCTAGGTTGAGAATATTGTTCTAGGCTTTGTCTTCAAAGAACAACTAGTCTAGTGGAAGATGCAAAGATATATAGAATATATAGAATATAAGTCAATGGCTTCAGAATAGATTTTTTTAAAGTCCAGCTATATGTTGCTTATAGTACTTGCACTTAAATTGTAGGAATACGGGAAATTTTAAAATAAAGGGATAGAAAAAATACATATAACAAAAGTTGCTAAAAGAAAGATTTTATAATTCTAAATTAAAAGTTCAAATGGGCTGAAATACGTAAAAAAGCACTTGTGTTCTAGCAGTAAGGAGAGATGAAATAAAAGTCTAGAACTATCAAGCAGAAATGGAAAATCCATTGTTGAGGCAGGAGATTTCAAAGCATATTTTATCAATAACTTATGTCATACTGACAAAAGAAAATCAGTCAAGGTATGGATGTAACAACCATCTATTCAAATGCAAATTGCACATTTATAAAAACTGAGGTACTGAAGAATATAAAATAAATTTCAACAAATATTAAGTAATCTGAAAACACTACATGTGCTATATACTAATTAAGTTAAAACAAAAAAATGTAATCACAGATGAAACAGATAATAAAAAAGATTATGAAGAATATAGATAAAATAAATTTCTAGAAAAATCTCAACCACCAAAACACATACATGGAGAAATAGAAAACTTGCATAACCTTATAACCATCTAATCAATTGAATAAATTTCTTCCAATACAAACACCTAATGCAGAAAGTTGCAGGGATTTTTTTTACAAAACATTGCAGAAAAAATTATTTGATTTTACACAAAATCTTGAAGAGATTAGTAAAAATAACTCCCCATAACACATTTTAATGATTGGCTTTGATGACAGAACTAGAGAAGAGAGAGCAAGAAAACAAAAACATGAATTTAGTTCCAAGAATCTTTTACAAAATATTAACAAATTAAATAACTGATACAAAAAGTATACATTTATGTATAGCTATCTACCAGCACATAAAAATCAATACATCATAAACATTTTCAAGGTACCCTAGAAATAGGCTTTTGTCAAAATTAGAAAATTTAGCCCTAAAGTAAACCATATTAAAAGATAGATGGAGAAAACACACTCTCAGTAGATTAAAAAAAAATCATATGATGAAATTTAACTTTTATTCAGGCTTTGAAACAGTACAAAGCCAACGTGTGACTCTGTGGTGAAATACTCAATGTATTTTTCTTAAGATTAGAAATAATGCAAAGATTGCTGTATTGATTTGTATCGGTGATCTTAGTAAGTGCAATAAATTAAGCAAAAAGGACAGAGTGAAAAGTCAGAAGAATGAGAAATGGAAAGGGGGAACATTATTCATGCATGGTATGAAGTGTGATGTAATAATACAGTGAGTTTATTTTTTAAAAATGATTACAGTAAAAACATGCTGTCATCAATCCCTTTAAATATGTTCACCTTTCACCCAATGCATTTATCTCATCCTTCTTGCCACTTTCTGAAGGACTTTTGGAAGTCCTCTTTTGTGGGCAACTTTGGTTGTACTGCTTAGGCTGCTTCTATGTCCTGAACCAATCCAAAACATGTACGTCAGTGGTCACTCTGACTGTGAGGAAAAGCCACAAGTTGCAGGACACCAGGTCCGGCGTCAGCGGATGAGCATGAACTGCGGGGGCCTGCCACGCCTGCCTTCCCACGGGGCGGTACCCAGCAGCCGTAGTGGATACGTTTTTGATCACACCTCATAAAGACTCCCAGAACTTCTTCAAAAGGTGGTAAGAACCAAAAGGTAAATGTGTTTGAAATGACAAAGTGTTCGGAGGGAGATTAGTGGCAGTTTGTGTTTCACTATAATAATTTTTAAAACACGTGTCAGCGTGTAAAACACGAAAGAATCTATGGAAAACTCTAAGACTGAAGTCTAATAATTACCACTACTCAGTGCGTGGAGAGAATTGAGCTGAAGATGGGTGCACCTCCTGCTGGCGGGACTGTGCCTCACCCAGTTCACTGAGACCCTCTTCTTTGACCCAGCAATTCCACTCCTAGGTATACACCCTAGAGAAATTCTTGCATCTATTTACTAGCTGAGATGTACAGCAAAGCTTAATATGAATATTTTCTTAAATTAAATAAAAATAATTAAAATATCCAATGACAGGAAAACAGATGAACACATTTGTAAGTTGTCATGCCATAGAAAATGCTAAAACACAACTACAAAAAGAAGTACAGTTATGTCCAGTAATGTAAATTCTGGTAATGTAAAGCTGTGGAACATGTCTTACGTGGTAAACTCTTCTTTGTTTACCTAATGTACTTACTACAGGGTCTTACAGGGTCTCACTACGCACATTGGACTCAGTGGTCCCCGTTTTCAGCCTCCCAGGACCTGGATTACAGGCGCGCAGCATGACCAGGCCCGGTCAGTCTCAGTGCACCCTCGGGCAGGGCCGGCACAGCACAGCAGGGATAGAGAGCCGGCCCCTGTGTCTCCTAAGCAGGCTCTTTAACCTGCTGAGCCACGTGGCCAACCTAGCAAAATTATTTTTTAAAAGCAATTAAATTATACATGAAATTCATTGATCACCTTACAGAGGACTCTAGAGGTAGAAGAGGGGATACAGGGAGCTTCTTGTCCTTTAGTTTAGTTCTGTACTGACAGATGTTCATTTTGTAATAACTTTAAAATCACATACGTACATTAATAGGGTCGTGTAGGTGTCATGCCTTTCTTCTAAAACTCAAATGCTTTGCTTTGGCAGCCCTGCTAGGGTGACTTGTAGCTAGCTCATCAGTCCCTTGCCTGGGGTGTTCTGTTCCTCGCTCTGCCACCTCTCCCTGCCTCTGAATAATCTAGCTGTCAGAACAAAAGGCTGAGAAAGAACAGGGTCTCATCAACATACAGCTCAGCAGATCTGTGATAGCCAAGCTCTCCGGAGGCCCACATCGCAGAAGGAGCCTGGCTTTTCCGCCAGCAGCTGCAAGCCAGAGCTTTCTACCAGCTTTCATCCCACAGCGCGAGCTAGCCCCGCGTCTGTAGTGCTTTTAGCACCACAGTGATACGCAGAAGCAGGCTGCTCCCAACTTGCTCCAGCTAATTATGAGCAGCTTCTGCTAACTTTGACTTCAAAGATGTTACACTGACACATGAAATAAGTCCACTGGGAATATTTATACCACAGAATTAACAAATGCTGCAAAACAGCTCTCCTTTTTCTCTTACCTCCTCACCGTCCAGCCAGTGCTTACCCATCTAGGACACCACACAATACGACACAGCCATAAAAATCATACAGCAATCTCTTGTAACTGAGGAAACAATGGAATGGCACCAATAAACATCATCGCCTGCCCCATCTGAATGCAACTCTGAAGCACAAGCGTCCGGGGCTTCCCTGAATACTTACACCTTCTTCTGCCTATGTGGTTCTGAGACAGGAGAGAGGGCTCCCAAGCTCCCTGCGAAGTCCTTTCATTCCGTGGCTGCCCCATACAGGGCCACTCTGGGAGATATTCATTTTGGCTACAGCAAGCTTCTGTCACGGACCTGTCACAGGTGATGCCACTCTACAGACCTCTGGACAACTCTGTCTCTTTGAGCTCTGTTATCAGATTCATAAAGGGCCCTCTCTTACCCAGAACCATGCTGTGTAAGCAACCTTCCCCTAGGTTAGTCTGGCATTTTTTTTTTTTTTTTGTATTTAGGGCAGGGTGCACAGGGTCTCACTGCGTAGATGCAACTCGTAGTGATCCTCCTGTTTACAGCCACCCAAGTGCTGGGATTACAGGCGTGCACCACCATGCTCAGTCTCAGTCACCATTTTAGTGTGCCCTGGGGGCAGAGCTGGCACAGCAGGCCAGGGGGTCAAACTCCCAGCCCGTGCATCTGCCTAAGCAGGCACTTTAATCCACTGAGCTATTTAGCTGACCCTCCTATAGGTCAGTCAGCACACTGTCTCTTTTGTGCTGCAGCATAAATTCTGATAAAGTCTCTTATCAATGGCATACTCCTGCCTATTCATAATTTTATTTTTTTGAGACAGGGTCTCACCATGTAGTTCAGGCAGGCCTTCAACTTCTGGCGATCCTTCTGCTTCAGCCTCTCAAGTGCTGCGATTACAGGCATATGCCACTAGGCCTGGCTCATCCTGAACTGGTAGTCAAGGTTTTCTGGCAGTGGGAGAGGCCTGGGATTGGTGCTGGCAACAGCAAAAATTACTGTAAGTAGAGTATGACAGAGAACAACAGAGGATTGGCAAGAGCCATCATCTCCAGTGGCCAGAAGGGCTTCTAAAGACTGCCAGGAGCTGCCTGCTAGCAAAGGTGGAGATGCTAACATTGAAAGAGCTACAGTAGACCAAATTGTGATTTCTGTACAAACTGATCATAAGAGCCCTCTGTGGCCTGGCAACATCTTTGGGGTCCTGATGGGGAAACTCCCCTTTACAGGGTCCCTAGGAAGCGGACAGACAATGATGAGAGATATCAGCAGGCTGAAAAATCAGCCTGTGTCTGATTTCCTTCTTGCACACAACTAAGAATCCATGCTTAGCTGTTGACAGCTCCAGGAGTCCACCTCTATCAGGTCTGGAAGTGGGGTGTGGCCCTTGAGAGCCAAGATATGGAAATTCTCAAATCAGTGGCTACAGAATATTGAGACTCAGCCATCATAGCTCACCGAGTCCATTTTTGATGAAAAAGTAAGAGTTTTTAAGTGTCAAGATTAAAAAAATGTTTATTCTATACTTTTTTCTGTTCTGAATTGGAATCTGTATTACCAGAGAGGATATCTCAGGACTCCTACTGTGACTATATAAGAGCATTGGTATCTTTTCCAAACCAGAGTCTAAATGAGGTGTCCATAAGTTTCAAAGAAAAATTGCTGAACCAGTGCTTGGGCAGGAAGAATTGGATTTCTGAAGTGCTTCGGGCTAGGTGGCCAGTGACAACTGTCATGCATACAGCCACAACAGCCAACATTCCTCCAGAGCCTTAAACCTGGGTCACCTGAAACTTTGACCTTCTCATTGATGCTGCTGCCTCTGCTGGTAACTGCTAAAATCTCCACAAAGATGCATCATATCATTATTGACTGGCTTTCGTAGCCAAGAGGTTTAATTAAGCTATCATTTTTACTCTTAGTAATTGCCATTTTGTTCTTCCCTAGGATAACGGGAGGATTAATTTTTATTTGAATGTTAACATTTATAAAACTCTCTTTGGAGAATGAAAAATGGAAGAGATTAGTTATGGGTGCAGTAGCTCTGTACAACATTCTCTAGCCCAATCATCACTAGAGTCCAATCAAATGGGGTCCCCCAGAAAGAGCTTCACTTTAGGGCCCAAGCGCTGTACTGTAGACACAATTTTAGAGGTTGGATACCATTAGTAAACAAGCAAAATTATTCTCTGACTTAACAGAACTGTCTATCGAGGAGGAAACAAAATCAAACAGGTGCATGAAAGACATGAATAATGATAGAAGTACAAGGTATCCTGGAAGCAAATATCAGAAAAACCTACCCTAATCCAAAAAGGCTCAGAAAAGAGTTCTCAGAGGAAGTAGAACTGAAGGTGGATCGAGCAGGTAGTTGGCAGGAAAAAAGAGAAAGGAAAAATAAACAAGTATTTGGGGCTCATTTTGAGCCATGTTTTTCATCAACAGACTAAATTGGATACTGCAAGAACTTCACCTTAATTTCCACTTATTATTCAGCCATGTAAGCTAAGTCGAATCTCATAATAGCTGGCTCTCTGCCTCAGTTTTGTCTGCCAAATATTTAGATTGCATGAGGTCTAGAGTTCTATTCAATTTAAGGCAGACTCAGGAAGTACAGGTAAAAACAGGCTTTTTAAAAAAAATTTTAAATTTTTTTTGGTAGAACCAAGGATTGAACTCAGGCCCTTGTGCTTGCCAGGGAAGTGCTTATTCCACTGAGCCATCTCCCCAAAAACAGCCTTTTAATACAGACTTGAAGCATATACCAGGGTTTCAATAGGATGAATGTGCACAGAAGACCCTCTACATACAAACACAAGGTTATAAAATATGTCTTAATGGGTAGCAGAGCTGATGGGACAAAAATGGAACTTTTTAGCTGCCAGAAACAATAAAAGAACATGAATCCACAAAGGTAAGTAAGCACCGGAGCTGGAGTTTGCACAAAGGCAACAGGGACTCCAGTGTTTCAAGGACTGCAGGAGAGTCCAGGATAGAGCTGGAGCCCCTGCGTACAGATGGACGGTCTTATCTATAAAGGATATGTAGAACTTCTGCTCTGCATAAGCAGATGTTGCAGGCACTTATCTGTAATGGACTTTGCTCTAAGAAATGGAGGGCCAGGGAGATAGCTCAGCAGACTGAGGACCTGCTTGGCAAGTGCAGGGACCAGAGCTTGATCCCTGGTCCCACATGCTGCCCCGGTTCTGCTCCCGGGATGTGCTGAGCCGGCCTCCGAGTCTGGCCAAGGTGACACACATTACACTCTGTAATTCCAGAGCTGGGGAGGCTGAAAGCAGGAGGATCACTACGAGTCCAAGCTGCATAGTGAGACCCTGTACCAAATACATAAAAAGAAAGAAGGACAAAAAGGTAGAAGAGGTCTCCTTCCTAGTTTCTAACCACTAATAAAAACCTACATTGATTAGTTGGAGCCTATATTTACCTTTCCTCTTGTCCAAGATCTAGAGAGCAGTAAGGAAGAGAAGAAAGTTTACATTCAAAGCAATGAATATTAGACTAAATTTTGACTTCTCAATAAAACCCCCTAGAAGTTAGAAAAAAAAACTCCAAAATGATAGCTTTATGAGGCAAAAATCAAGGTAACTGAGTCTTTTATATTTCCAAATTTTTATTTCTAATAAAATAATATTTCTTTCTCTATTGTCTGAAGCTAAGGAGAAGCCAGAAACGAAGGGAGTTTTTCAGAGTGAACAAAAATAAAAACTGCCATGCCTCCAGAGGCACTGAGCAGGACCAAATAAAAGGTATCCATAATAATCTCCAAACTAACTTTATAAAGGAAGAGATGCCTTGATTCCAAATCAAGCAGCACAGTAGGACAGTAAATTACACGCACCACTCATGCACAGAAGCGGAGCATCAGAGAGACTCAGCACTGTGCTGAGAAGGCGACCTCGCAAGCTAAGCTGGGGTTATTTTAGGAATACAAGATTGATTCAAAATTAGAAAACTAACATAATTGACTAAAATAACAGACTCAACTATAGCATTTGGTAAAACAACAACTACAATTTTAAAACAAGTCTTACTCAACCGGAAATAGAGATACATTCTTAAACTAAGATAATCCTCAAAATGTCCTTAGTAAAATTATACTGTATATAAATATAAAGATATAACATTTAAAATATGGAACAAGTCAAAGATGCCTACTTCCATATTTATTATTTAGTTCTATGTTCTAAATTCAAATTTGTGTGTTAAATAACAATAACAACAAAAAGAACAAAAGATATTAAAAAAAAAAGGAAACAGCAAACAAAAGTGTCATAATCCATACACAACTAATTATTTACAAAGAAATCTGAAGAGATTACAATCAAATTATAAGGATTTCTAGGCTGGTGATGTAAGTCAGAGGTAGAGTATTTGCCTAGATCTAGAAGCTAGTAAACAAGATAAATATTTAAACTTTTCAACCATATACCAGCAATAGCTAGAACATTTTTAAACAAGAAAATTAGGTTCCTACCAGTAAGTCTAATGAGAGACATGCAAAAACTTCATGTAGAATATTAAAAGCTTGAATGAAAGATTTCAAAAGAACTAAATATATGGAGAAACACAGTATAGTCATGAATAGACTCAATATCATAAAAGATGTAAAATTACTCTAAACTATACTATAGACTTCATATGCATCCAAACGAATTTGTGAAAGAATTGTTTAACTTGACGCTGTAATCCTAAAATTAGTGGGGAAAATCAAGTGTTAGCCAAGAATGGACTAAAGGAGTAGGCTGCATAATTTTCTCTTGCAGATATTTGAACATATTATAGAACCATAATAATTTTCAAATTGTGCTACTTGTAGAGATAGGCAAAAGTACAGTGGCTAGGAGAGAGAACCCAGAAACAAATTTGTTATATAAAGAAATCTATTAGACAAACTATGCAGTGTATGTAATTGAGAAAATGTGCCAGATTATCTATTTAGAAAAATGAATAGATGTGAATACTTGTGCTGCTCCTCAGAATGCATGTGTTACAGCCCTCGTCACCAATAGGACTTCTGTGGAGATGAAGCTTTGGGGCAGTAACTGGAATTAGATGGGGTCACCTTTGTGGGGGCCACAGTGAGATTGACATCCATATGAAGCTAATGTTAAATAAATCAAATTCAGAAAGTTGAATAGTCCATGATTTCTCTTTAAAAAGAATCCCCCAAATAAATTAAGAGTAGATGAAGGAGAAATGGTAGGAAACAAGGAGGCAGACTTTTTGAGATGGGGAAGAGAATCAAAGGAAGAGGAAGGGGAGAGGTGGGGAGGGCTTAGTAAAGGAACCAAAAGTGACCAAAATATGACAGACACATGCACCAATTCTCCAAAACGAATGCTAACTATTATCTAGCACAAACAGCCTCATTAAGAAAGAAACAAGAAGAGAGAAGAGAGCTAAACTCTATCTAAAGACAGAGAGAGAAGGCAAACCAGGAAGAGAGCCCCACTAGGAACCGATGCTGCTGGTGTCTTGATCTTTCCAGGCCCCAGAATTACAAGTAATAAATGTCTTTTATTTAAACCACTCAGTCTGAGGGATTTTGTAAAGCAGCCCAAATTGACTAATATATGATGTCTATATAGGGTGCTATTATGTACAAAAATTCTATTCCAAGGATTAAATTACATTTGAGAAGGTCAAAACCTTCAAATGTCTAATATAAAACACAGGAGAAATATCATTATGACATAGGGAAAAATTCCTTAAATAAGATACAAATAACTTATAATAGAAACTATTGCTACATTTAACTTCATTAAATACAACGTCTACTTATCAAAAGACACCATAGGGAGAATGTAAAAACAGCCTCAGATGAAAGATAATATTTGTAATATATATAACCAACAAAAGATTTGCAATTAGACTAAAAAGGGTATATCTAAATCTCTATGTAAAAGGATTCATTAGAGAAAAGTGTTAAACATTTCACAGTAAAGGAAACATGGATGATCAGTAAAGACAGTCACCATGGCAACCAAGGAGATACCAATAACATACTCTTTCCCATGTAATGCACACATACATGTGACACATGTGAGAGCTGGTGAGAAAGTGGAGTAGGATCAATTTGTACAGCCACTCTGGAGATGATCTGGTCGTCATCTAGAAAAGTCCATCATATGCATATATTATTTCTACTGTGGGTACACCTTAGAGAAATCATTGTATA
This sequence comes from Ctenomys sociabilis, assembly GCA_004027165.1. Taxonomy (NCBI): domain Eukaryota; kingdom Metazoa; phylum Chordata; class Mammalia; order Rodentia; family Ctenomyidae; genus Ctenomys; species Ctenomys sociabilis. The sequence goes on along the minus strand of PVKA01008213.1, from coordinate 55,002 downwards.
TATGAACCAAGTGATGTGTACAGAAATCTTCTGAAATATTATTTAGAATCACAAAATACCAAATATGTTCAACATAAAAATGGCAATTTTCATACAAGAATGCGATGGAATATATAACAAAGTAGTGAAAACACACAAACCACAGCTGCCCCACTCTTGTTGTGAAAGGCCATAATTATTGTTGACTGAAAGAAGCAAGTCAAAGAAGAGGTATGAAAAGCAGAAACAGACAAAATCTAAATCTATATTTCCTGGGCTAAGGAGAGAGCTCAGTAGAATAAGCGCTTGCTTGGCAAACTCAAGGTCTGGAGTTCAATCCCTGGTACTGCAAAAAAAAAAACAAAAACAAAAACAAAAAAAACACCAAAAAAATCTATATTTCCTTACACACATGTAACACAACATAAATAAAATTCAGGAAAGTGTTTTTTTCTTGAACTAGGAGGAAATACAAAAAGGGAGGAAAATTCAGTACTGGCAATATTATGTTCTTCAGCTGGTGGGGTCATAGCTGTTCATTTAATTATTTCTTCATTAATCTGTATGTATTTACATACAGTGTATAATATACATCTGAATTGAAAAATCAAATCTTTGCAAATATATAATTTTGTACACAGTTACATTTAAAAATATATATAGTCTAAGCAGCACCCAGATGACACTTTTTTTTTTTTGTCTTTTTGAGACAGGGTCTCACTGCAGTTCAGGCTGGCCTTAAGCTCACTTTGTAGCTCAGGCTGGTCTCGAACTCACCAACAATCCTCCTGCCTCAGCCTCCCGAGTGCTGGGATTACAGGCCTGCGCCACCACGCCTGGCTAGATGATATTTTTGAAACACAATTTTAAAACAATATGCTACAATAAAAAGCTATGATTTCATTCTTGGGACATCCATTCTTGTATGGCTATCAAAAGGCCTGGAAAAAACTTAAGCATTTTCTTTCTTAGTAAGTAGTCTCACATTCTTCTTAATTCTGTGGCCATTGAGGATTTTCCAACAAGGGACAGAAAAGTCTCAGTCCCAGGAAGGAAACAACAGTGGCAGTAATCTCAGAGCCAGAGGTCTTGGCAGCTGTCACTGTGTACTCCTGTCTCATGGAAACCTGACTGAATGTTGCCTTCAGGGATCAACCTCATTCAGATTTTTACGAGGGCCTGTGTACAAAGTGTTACATTTGCCATCAAATGTCTAGGAGGCAATAGATAGCTGGATCCCTGTTTAACTTTCCAACTTTTCTAGCTATTTTATTGAATCCATTCATCAAAGAATAGAAATAGATGTTTTCCTAGTTGCTATAACCATCACCACCCTGGACCATCCTGAGATTAGAACTAAGTCCATAGCTCATCACTGTGGCTGACAGTGTCTCAGCTTCCACACCCCAGGGAACATGGTCAATACCCCAGTGAGAGAGTTGATTCTTGGACCAGTCATAATTCAGGCATCCTGTACATTTTGTTTCCTTGAAACTTCTTAGCTGCTTCCTGATTTTAACAGTTGGGATTTGAGATACAACCCTTGCTTTCACTGGCATCCATTGCTGGTTTCCATATATTATAACCTTCCCTGATAAAGAGGTCTATTCCTTCTCCAACACCCCAGTGTGATATTTTTTTCCTTCCTGTCATAAGAGCACTAGTGGATGTATTTGGTAATCAGAGACCTAGTGTGCTGTGCATATACAAGTCACTACATGGTCATCTGCCTTCGCTCTTGGCTCTGAATTGGATTTGCCCTTCTACTGATCTATTTTGCTGTTATCTGTAGCTAATTTTCTGACTGATCTTGTAATTTTGACTCTGAGTTTTACATTTCAAACTATAATGCCAGTTCTTCTCAATCACTCCCACTTCTAGGGCTAAATTTAAGGATCTGATCACGGAAGTGACATTGAGCCAGCATGAGAGTACTCGCACGGACTCAGCACCATGAGGGTCGAGCAGTGACGTCTCAGCTGCAGAGCTCAGTGACTTGGATGTCAGGACCCACTTAGCACACACAGCCTAAGAAAGCTCCAAAGAAAACGTGATTAGAAGAACAGATAGATCTCTGCTATCTGGTAGGGTACTGCTAAGAATCAGAAAACAGAAAAGAGAGAATGTGCTTCCTTCATATAATTTTCACAAGTCATTCTTAGAAATTTCAAAATAAATCTTGCTCAAAACTTGCTTCTGGAAGGGTACAAAGAAGCTCTAAATGAATAGTGATAAGAATGGTGACATGAATTTATTACTTTACTTCCCAAAGAAAGTAGTGTGTGTTTCTATGCTAACCAAGAAGCACTGCCCACCCCACAAATGAAGGAAGGCTGGACTCACGTTGGTGACATACTCGATATCCTTCCACAGGATGCACTCTCTGGGGAAGTCAGCCAAGTCTAAGAAGTGATCCACTACCACTTGGCCAATTAAGTCGTGGCGAGAGAACCTGTCAAAGTCATACACGGAGAAGTGAAGCTTCCGAGCTTCAAGATCGCTGTAGGGAACCGGAAATAAAAACACTTCATCAAATATAGGGTTCAGGGTCTTCCTGTGAACTTTAGTCTGGTGTTTTGTTTTCCGATCAGGAAGCAGATAGATTTTCACATAAGGATCTGACGTCCCAGAGAAGTCCTTGGCGGGCAAATTGACAGCTTTGTGAATCTTCACTATGAGCTGCTCCAGGTCGCAGTCATATTTTAAAATGAAGTTCAGCTTCCCACAAGCTTTCCTGTTACTTCTTTTCCCATCGTCGTTGTCCAGCGACCTCTGTTTATATAACTCTGGCTTGATTCTCCCAATTCCGGTCAACTGTTCCTGTTTTTGAAGCTGCTGGATATTGAAGTCTGGATTTGACAGGTTGAGTTGTCTTCGGATTGAATTATGCCTTGAATGAAAGAGCAAAGTTATAACCTCATTAGCTACGGATCTTTCAGAGACTGGTGCCTGAAATGTAGATAGACTGGAACTTTCTGTTAGGAGCTTAGATCTCCTGTAAACCTTTTTTTTTTTTTTTCGCTTAAATTAAAAATGCTCATCAATGTGAATAAGCTGTTCCCTAAGGCTTGAAGCTCAAAATTGAGGCTTGCTATTCAGAAACAAACTTATCAGCATGTGACCTTGGAGTTTTAAAGGTTCTAAACTGTCTAATGTGCCATTAAAGAAGCTTATCTGGCTGGTGGAGTATAAAGATTTGTATGAGCTGCTTATGAAAATTATTTAACTTTATAGATGATATCCTGAACACAGAAATGGTTAGCTAAGAAGAATGAATTTCTTGCAAATTAAAACAACACTGAGATACCATCTCACCCCAGAGAGAATGGCTATCATAAACAAATCAGCTAATAACAAATGCTGGAGAGGCTGTGGGGAACAAGGAACCCCTCTCCACTGCCGGTGGGAATGTAGAATGGGGCAACCATTATGAAAATCAATGTGGAGACTCCTTAAAGAACCAGGACTGGAAATCCCATTCAAGCCAGCTATCCCCCTACTGGGAATTTTCCTGGAGGAACTGAAAACATCATATCATAGTGATATATGTGTACCTATGTTTATAGCAGCACAATTTATGATAGCTAAATCTTGGAAACCAAAATGCCTGTCACATGAGGAATGGATGAAAAAGATGTGGTATTTTTATACAATGGAGTATTACTCGGCTATAAAGAGTGATAAACTTGAAGCATTTATATTTAAATGGATGCCACTTGAAGATATACTCATAAGTGAAATAAACTAGACCCACATGTATAAATACCGAATAGTCTCCCTATATAAGAATGCAAAAGAAGAAATACAAATAGAAAGGTATAACACAATTAAAAGGAACGTGAGAACTTGAGGATTAGACAACAAAGAAAGGGCAAGGAGAAAAGCTAGGAAACATGACAGGGGCAAGGCCACACATTTCTACACACAAGATGGGTAAGGCAATGATCCTGAAAAACATCAGCAGGTTTTTGAAACTAGCAATTCATTGGTAGGATTCTCACCCTGATTAACTATGTATGCTGATACCTATGAACTAAGCAACTGCACTGAAGATAGCAATGTGTAATAGTAGGGTCACGCTTGGAATGCCAGTCACTCTGGTCTTCTAAATACATACTGCTTGTCATGACACACTAATTATTGCCATACTGTCTCTCAAGTAAATGTTTATTTAAGAAAAAAGGGGGTAATAAATGAAAAAAAGAGACAAGAAAAAAAAGTGTCACAGGACTGTCTTGCTACAATGCTGTATATGGTTAGATTTCTAAATGTCTGTGTAAAAATATGTGTTTATTCATATTTTAAAAATATTTTTAAAATTATTTTTTTCATATTCTGTAGGGACTTAAAGGGTAATATATCAGTGCTTGATGGAAAATACTTGTTCCATGCTATGCCGAAGATGTTTGGTATTTGGACAGATAGTTAGGTTAAACCCAACTGTATACGTTGTAGGGTAATATTCAGCTTCTCTTCTGAAGGGTTAACAACCTAAGTTTGCATACCAAAACTTAGAGGAAAAGAAGCGCTGAAAGGACAGCTAACATTTTGTCCCTAGCCTTTCAAGATCAGTGAAGACTCAGGACAAAGGAGAACCTGTACTGTAACTTCATGTAATTAAGTTGTGTCCCAGATTTTCTGATCAAGGAGATTATGGGGCCACAGAGGAAAATGATTGATGATGTTGAGTGTGCCTAAGGAGAGTCACATGGAGAGAAACTTTCTCTCAGGCTTTCACAGGGAGCAAATTGGTCAAGCAGTAGTCATGACTCATCCACATGGATGACACTGACAAAGGATCTACAACTGCGGTACAGGGTTTCAAGATAAATTCTGAGGGGATTAGACTGACCTTATCAGATAGATACAAAAGTTACATTTCTTGTTATATAGGTCTTGCTTTATCTTGGTCTTAAGCATCCAGCAGAAAAGTATAAAAAGGAGGTATAAAAAGTAAAGCCATATTAAGATGCTGAGCTATGAAAGGCTCAAGTCAACAACTTCTGACATTGCCAGTCCTACAGACAACCAACTACTATATTGGACTATTGGACTATATTGGAATATTTTCATGAATTCAAAATATTCATCAACTGTTTTAAAATAAAGATATACCTATAATATTTAAATGACAATGGAGTATCCTTCTCTGACAAAACTAAACAAAAAAGGGGATATGAATGAAGGACCATATTGTATCTGTATATACAAAATAGTTAGGATAGATATACAGCTACATTCTCTTAATTCAATGATTAGAAAGATTTGTTCTAATAGTGTTTGTAGACATGATATCAGGTCTGCATCTTGTACAATGAATAGCCAGTAAGACAACAATATGCAATGTATTGATTATTGAAACTGTCCTACTAATCGGTTTTGAAACTGTCTCATTACTATTTGTTTCTCAATAAATTATTTTAAAAAAACAAGAATGTATTTCTAAATTACATAGAATCCCCTGTCATTGTTTTACAGCTTTCTAAGGATGTGAATTCTTGCGGAATTCTTGCAGATTCAAATCAAATCATTTCACCACAAGAACAGTTTTTTTTTGCTTAAGTGAAGATGTATGTGACTGGAAGTGTGTGCTTGCAGGGCAGTGTTGGTTCAGTCATGCGAAAGCGACAGCACTGAGACTGTGCTTTAGTTGTACTATGGGGTGATTGGGAAGTTTCGCTTCTGAAACAAACATGAATGGCATGAAAATTAAAAGTCAGCAAGTATAAATGCCTACAGAGATTCAGGAAGGAATGAACTGCTGATATTTGCAAGTTACATATTTGCTTGTGGGAGCTATAGTGCACTCTACTATAAGGCTATTATTGGCTTAGGTGAGATGTTTCTCACAAATTCTCTTTAAAACCTTTCTTACCTCTGTGGGTCTTCACAAGTTGAAAGAAGTAGTGATTACACAGGTTTCTTTTAAGGCTACTTTTGCTTATTTTTAGCTCAGAGTTCAGAAGCCTTATCCTGTGTTATATGGAGTCACTCAACAAATAACCCTATTTAAAATAGCATCTCTCATGGCAGGTGAAAGGCTGTGTGTCTCTGAGGGACTAATGCATAGCTGGGAGGCAGAGCAAACACTCCCATTTGTCTTCTGTTCCTTTCTGGACTGTTTTAAAATAAAGATGCAAAAACGGATTAACAGCCCTTGAAACATGTTCGCAATTCTTCTTTGTCATCATAGATGCTGTCATACTGAGCACTCCTTTTCATCCTGAAATATCCTCCTGATCACTAATCACCCTTGTGGCACAACAAGAACCTTGTCACTGAGCTGTCACTTGTACCTGTCACACCCCACCCAGTCCACAACAAGCCAACATCCCTGCACAAACATTCCCACATGTGCAGAAAGCGTAGTCTGAGAGTTGCTGCCCGAGTTTTTTTAATTTCTCCCAGAAAAGTCCACAATCTTAATCTGTGTCTGGTGACAGGGACATGGGAGATGCTGAGTACCAAAACCAGCACTCCAAATTGGTACAACCAGGCTGTTCCTCAGGGAGCAGTGGAGCCTCGGTGCTTTTGTAGCAGAGCTTAATCACATTGTTGGTTTCAGTGGCAGAAAGGACTGGCAGAGGCGTTCAGTAAATATCTTGCTCTACACAAGGCTGAAAGGAAATGGTACTGGCCCACTCCCTTTGCTACTGACGTTTTTCCTAAAATCAAATAGAATCAAATATGGCCCCACTTTGGCCCTGAGTCAGTTCCTACCATTCTCTGTGTGGACTACTAGTAGGAGTAACTAGTAGGACTAACTAGTAGGGACTAGCAGGGACTGTTCTGAGTGCTGTTTAGTCAGTGGTGATATTTACATGAGGAGTGACTGAAAAATATGAATATTTAGTGTTTCAAAATTGCACTACATAGACACTGCCATTAATCTCCCTCAAAATATACCCTTTCACTTCCAACACATTTATTCCATCATCCTTGGCATCTTTTCTTTCTTTTTTTTATATTTTAGGGAAGGGCCTGCAGGGTGTTCAGGGTCTCACTACTAGATCGTGCGCATAGTGGTCTGCCTGTTTACAGGCTCCTACATTCAGGTGCATGCCACCATGCCTGGTCTTAACTGCCGCTCAGCATGCCCGGGGGGGGGGGGGGCTCCCTGCTGACCTTTAATCTGCTGTGCTATTTGGCCGGCCCCCTTGCCACTTTCTGAAATACTCCTGGAAGTTTTCTTCTGTGTCTTTAGTTGTTTGGTTATGGTTGCCTCAAGTCCTGAGCCCATTCAGAAGGGTTTATCTCATGGTCATGTTGACTTTAGGGAAGAGCCAGCTGTCACAAAGTCACACAGTGCAGATCTGGTGGATAAGATGGACGTGGCAATGCGGCAATGGGCGGAAGATCCTACCTTTCCATCAGCAGCAACGCACACCATATTTTTGATCATACTTCAACAATGCTCGTAGAACTGCTTCAGAAAGGGGTAGGAACAATGGCTTAAATGAGTTTGGAATGAGGGGGTATCTTGGGGGGGACTTAATGGCAATGTGTCTTTTCCTTTAACAATTGTTTAAAAATTTAAACACACACACACACACACACACACACACACACACATATCCTGTTTTGATTGTACCTTATAATAAAAGTGTACCTATTCAGTGCTTCTTCTTGAGACTTGAACCTGATGCAACAACAATCCTTTGTGTACACCCAACCCCAGGCCCAGCCATGCTGTAGCCTCTCTTCCCAGAGCAGCTACTGAGCAGGCTCTGTGCATAATAAGTTACCTTGGCGTTTCACTGGTTTTAGATTCATCATATCAGAGCAACATTTGTCCTTACCCTTATCTGTAGGACTAAGCCTACCAAGTACATTTTAATTTAAATTCAAAATACATGGATTTGGCTTGTTAGCAATGGAACATTCAGTTGTACATGTAGATTTTCTCAGACACGAAACCTGAGATTAGTACTACACGTTCAGCTTTTCCTAGCCATGATGGATTGCCAGTGGGTGAAAGGGATTGGGGAGAGCATTACAGAGATTTGTACTTCAAAGGCAAAAACAAATCCCATTTCCTGAGATTCCAATTGTATAGGAAGTTCCCCTTTCAAAATTCTAATGCAGCCAAATTCTTCTAAAAATCAGCTACAAATATGAACACTGTTGCCTTACCAAATGCTTCAGGTGATAATTTCGTTCCAAATACTTTCTCCCAATCGAGAATTCCTATTGGAAAAACAGCTGAATCTCACTACAAGGTACTGGCTCACAGCAGATGGCAAAGCCTGTCACCGAGGATGACAGTTCCTCACCACTGGGGCTCCTTCCAGGAGACAGTGAGAGTTTACTGAAGTTAGGGGGTAGGAGTATGAAAGATGAGCAGTTCAGAGCACTCAGAGAACCAGGGCAGCTTGTAACTTCCCCCGTAACCACTCAATCTCTGGGAGGTAAGACATAAAAAAGTAGACAGTGAGGTTTTTCCAGAAACAGAAGATGAGATGGAGGAAATAGGAAAATTAATATTCCATAGCTCTCATAGACTACTCAAATGGGGGTGTGGGAGGCACATGCAAGGCCAAGCAAGGAGGGATGATCCAGAACAGTGGGTTATACCCTGAGCTCTATGACCCTAGATGAAAAGGTCTATGAAGTGGTCTTTGGGTATCTAGTGAGCAAGAAGTTCCCAGAAGTATGGAAACTGAAGCTAACATCCTGCATTTTTTCTTTAATAGTCACTTGGTGATGAAGAGGAGAGCTAGTATTTCCTGAACCATCTGCTTTCTGTACTGGGATATTCTAGGATGTTCTAGAATATTCTAAATGGTACAAACACAGCAGGCTAAGTGTTGCACAGGGATGTACACAGTGAGCACACTGCAAGGGCAGGGGATGTGAATAGAGGAGGCTTATTTGGCTTGAGACCTGGGGGTTTCATGGTAGTGAAGGCCAATAAGGAGTGTGATCAAGGGCAACTGAAGCATGATCTGCTTCCTAAGTTAAATGGGTTTGAAATCTTGGTGTCACTTTCAAATACTTTAATGTTCAATACTCAACATGAGCCTTTATTCACCAAACACTTTCTCTGTATCATCCACTTCTTTCCACTCTCATTGTTTCTAATTTAATTCAGGCTTTTGCCACTGCAGTCTTCCACTGGCCCCTGCATTAAGATTTGTGTCTGGATTGCCCACAAAATGGCATGCAGTCATGGGGGGCAGGCTTTTGGGAAGTGGCTGAACCTAGAGTTTGTGATTGATTCATGGTCTAATGCTGGGGTATAAGTGCTACACAGTGCAGGTAGCCTGGAGAGTCTTGTCTCACCCTCTTCTCTTGATTTTGCTGTCTTCTGCTGCCATGGACTGTTGTCCCTCTGCCATGTGGAACTCTGACTTGGAGATAGCCAACTGTGCACAGAAACCTCTACAAACTTAGCTAAAGAAAATTTGCCCCCATTATATTTGGCTGTCAGGTATTTTGTCTCAGCTCTGAGACAAAAGTAACTAAAACACCCTGTATCTGGCTTTCACCCCATTTCATAATTATATATTCTTTCCAGATTAAGCACCTAACGAATAATTTGAGCACCTTAACATTTTTAATTGATGCTCTCTTCTTTTGGGTGTCTAGAGCACGATGGCAAGACTTTTAGCGACCGAGTGCCCTCGCTGCAAGTCAAAGCCACTTATTTATGGCAGAGTGGCAACACTGGCCCCAAGGGCGTTGCTATCGGATGCTCGGCCAGGGAATGCCGACGCAGCGTGGCCCCTTGCCAACAGACAGAACTCTGCATGTCCACTGTGGCACACACGCCACGGGCTCGCCACCACTGGTCTAGAGTAAGTCATGGGCCTGATGGTTTCTGAGAACAAATCCCTGTGGGGACAATATGCATTTACATCTAGTTCCTGGATTTCACAGAAGTTAAGTCATGACCATTTTCATTTTCGAAGTTGTCAGTTTATTAAAATCTGAAGAAATAACAGTGCATCAAAATGTTTTCCTCTCTAAATAAATATATAGCTCAGTAGAAATGTACTGCTCATAGAGTAATTACAACATTTAGTCTTTGTGTACTAGTTATTGGAGTTGTGGCCAGTAAAGGGACCCAAATTAAAGTGTGATTTTTTTTTTTTTTCAAATCCTGTTAGGCTGTTTCTGTGACTGTACAGATTGCTTAATTGAGCAAAAAGGTTAAAAATATAACTGAAAAACTCTTCATGAACATAAAGCCTAAGATAAATAGTCTTCCACTAGCCTGATACTACTACAGATTTTACTCAGTGTATACTTTTGGCCCTCTGTGATTCTTGCCAGCAGAGTAAGAGAAAGGCATCACTGACCAATTATTTTTTCATTCTATCATGGAAAATAGAATCTGCTATGTGCCAGTGGTTACAGCAGGGGATGGACAGGGGAAGAGACAAACCAGTTCACAGAACTCATACTAGAAAGGGGAGCAAAGGCAATAAACAAATACTCCTTAGAAATAAGATTCAATGCTCTACAGGAGTAAAAACAAGATGGGATGAGAACTGAGGTTGGGAGGGTACAGAAAGCAGGGAGGATATGGAGGGCTTATCCTGCATGCGAAACATCAGGAAGGCAGTTAGGTAGAAAGGGCAAAGGCAAGGGAAAGCACTCTTGGCTGAAGGGACAGCAGATGCAAAATTCTCAAGGCTGGAGACACTTAGAAACCAAAAGAGATGTGAGTAGAGCTGAAATACTATGAGCTAAGGCTGGAGACACTTAGAAACCAAAAGAGATGCGAGTAGAGCTGAAATACTATGAGCTTTCTTCATAATATTTTGAATACTTACTTTTGGTAAGTAGCTGTGAGCAATGTTTTAATAGTCCCAGTAAGGAGTATGCCTAGTTCTGCTTTCATAAAACTCAACTGCTACAGAAGAAATTTGAGAAATCTTAAAAAAAAAAAAGAAAGAAAAGAAAAAGTGGGATGCAGTTTCATCTTGGAACATGAATCACGAAATCAAAGCGATGACCTTTCTATGTCCTTCTATTTTGGAGATACAGGGATTTTAATATATTTGGAGTATTTATCAGAAAGTTCTGGTATTAAAAAAGTTTGAGAAAAAAAATAAGATATCCACATTCCTAAAATATGAGGTCATGGAGGCATGAAGGATTTTATCCAAACTGAGAAGAACTAACAGAAATTTCAGGTGGTTTTAATAGTAATTGAGTTCAGTAGACTTGGTCCTAGAAAAACTTGCATGTTCTTAGAAAAATATTGGAAACTTATTCTGAAAAGAGACATCGTATCTAAAACAAAGCTATCTTGGGTCTATTCCAAGCTGTACCAGTGTGAGTCAAATATATTCAATCTGAGGTGAGGTTGAGATTTTTCACTGTAAATGCTGCAACAAAGCTATGCCAATTGTGGTGATAGGAGAGACACTCTTAAATGGGAGTGTAAGTCTTACGTGCACTGGACTGAGGTGCCCCAGGGTCCTGGGACAAGTGTTAATAATTGAAGAATACAAGAAGCAAGAAAATGACAGCAATGAGAAAGTAATAAAACAATGAAAAACAAAGCAGAAGAAATAACAGACGTAAGAGCACACTGTTCAGCGCCAAAGCTTTTTTCCTCATCTCAACTATTCTTTTTTACTAGATCAGACTTGTACTGATCCGCCTGTTTACACCCTCCCAAGAGCTGGGATTACAGGCACATGCCACCATGCCCAGTCTCAATTGCCATCTCAGTGCATCCCGGGGGCAGGGCTGGCATGGTAGGCTCTGGGATTGAACTCTGGCCCCTGCTCCTGCTTGCAGGTGCTTTAATCCACTCAACTATTTGGCCAGCCCCCTAAATATTCTTTTTTTTTTTTTTTTTTTTTTTTTTTTTTTTTTTTTTTTTTTTTTTTTTTTTTTTTTTTTTTTTTTTTTTTTTTTTT